>CM076575.1:481255557-481532522 GCA_034641835.2 Pinus albicaulis
TATTTGTTTTGGTTGGGTAAGATGATCCAGCAGAATAGATAGAACGAGGAAATATTCTCAGTCATTGGGAAATGGAGTCTATAAAAGTCATGAAAGGTTCATCAAATAGATTGGGAGCATCACAGGGAAAATCCAACTTGGTCAATGGATCTTCAACGTCTTTAAGGGCAATGAGATGGACATCAATTGTGAGAATAAAAGTAGGATGAAGGGAAATTAAGAATACTTCATCATGTACCTTTAACAAGAAGGGACTTAAATATCATAAGCATAAAGAGGTAATCAATAGACAGGGAAAACCATAAATTCTTTTGATTCAACTTAGGCAAATAATTATTCAAGACAAACATTCCAATGAAATATAGAAGGCGAGAAACTCATTTAAATTCTAGTGATTTCACCTTCAAGGACAGAAAAAATTCAAGACACACATATAATTGTAATCATAGAAGAGGGAACGCCTAAAAATCTTTAATCTTAGTTATGAAGATCTCTAAAACAATTTATTTAAGCAAGTACAAAGCGTATGATCGAAACAAAACCTCTTTAGCAAACCTAAGTAATGGTACTTTAGAGAGAGACTTCTAAAATAGTGTTTTAGTGACATCAAATAAGCAGGGCTAGCCATAAATCATTCTTGATACCTATTGTATTAAACCATTCATGAAATAAACAAGCTTAGGGGGTCTAGAGAGAAATTAATAATTCTCTAAAATATCCTAGTAGAGGAAAACATTGAGGCAGTGAAGAAAAAACAGAGCTAAGGTGCCTTTGAAAACATTTCTTAGTATAAATCCTTTGTTCTACTGTAGTATAGAAATATGGAAACATAATGAAATATGAAAAACAATAACAGAAAAGAAGCACTTCACCGTAAACCAAGCTCAGGGATCCTGCAAGCAGACCTTCCTCCATCAACAAACAGATCAAGGCATTCACAACCACAAAGACATCAATTTCTTTTCAACTTCCAAAAGACTATGTATCACTTTTAAGAGTCATCAAATTCCAACAAGATAATGAGTTCAAATGTAGTATTTATCTTCAAATGAGGAGGTGAGGCTAAGCTAGGGTTTGGGTGTCAGTTATTATAGATTTAATGAATTCCTTGTCTTGAAGACCATGTAAGGCCCAAAGCAGGAATGGCTGCAGATATTTCTCTGAATAATAACTCCTATCTTAACTTCTAAGGGAATATAGGTGAATTTTTTGACTTTAAGGCCCATTAATAACTTTTACAATAATTGCTTGGCAAATAGAAAATATCTCTGACTAGGTTCAATAACTGTTTAATTTTTTATTGAAGGAAACAAAGCACCAGGTGGTAGAAATATCTTTGAAAGAAGTAATTTCCATAGGCTTAGTCATTTGAATGCATTTCTAGGCTTAATTTTCTTCTGATTTATCTTTAAACTCTGTATTAGGCCTTTAAACTCTGTCTTTATACTCTGACTATCTGTTTCTATTTATGTTTTTTTCCTTTAATATTTTTTATCTATGTCTATTTATTTAATCTTTTTTTTTATCCTTCTGATCTTTTCCTTTATCCTTTAATATCTGTTAACTTTCTACTTGTATCCTTTAACTTTTTCTTTTAGCTGAATAATCTTCTATTTTGGCTTTTGATTAAGGATTAGCCCTTTAATCTTTCAAAGTCCTTCTCTTCACTGCTTCCTTTGATTGTGTTTGTCTTTTGTGTGCAGGGGAGGCTCTTCTTCGTGGTAGGAGGATTTTTTATCCATCAATGATCATGTTTCATTGATGGCAAACATTGGTACAAACCATGTGGCTATCATCAATTTGTTTTAAGCTCATGGATCGTCATCCAGGCCTTCTCTGTAGCTGAATTTGGCCCTGTGGAATTTATTTTATATATTTCCGTCATTAAAAACCTGCAAAAAACACAGTTTATTAATTAAAACCTGCGGGGAGGGCACATGAATTCATTTTCTGTGGTTTTGGGTTATTGGAGGGTTCTGCAGAGGAAGAAATGGTTCAGGGGGGGCAAGGTTATGAAGGCAGAACCAAGCAGGATTTTGAATGGAGGTGGGAGGTGTTGGGGTTCCCATGTTTTGTCCAGATTGGCAAGACCAAAAGATGAGACAACATCAAACCACTTTCAGACCTCAGGATCTAGCCCTCCTGGGTCCAGAGAAGGATCTCTCTATGATATGTCAAAGGTATATGACTTTAAAGCTCAGAGTTTAAGATGTTAGGCTAGTTATAGGTACAAGGTTTGTTTGTTTGATTTGTTTTGATTTGGTTGTTGGGAATCAAGAATGAAGGATTCGATATAAGACAAGGCAAGGCAAAGAAGATTTTAGGCAAGGAGAGATAAATTCAGATAGTATTCAAGACCATTGGGCAAATGGAGTCAGGAAAGGGTTTACTTGCTGCTCGATATGCAGGCTTTCAGTTGGGCTAGTCATCTAAAGCATTGGATCCTAAAAAGATAGGTGGAGTGAAATAATCAGGAAAGAAAGTGAAGGAATGAGGGTAAATTAATTTCTATCTATAGATCAGGTCAGAGGTCATTTAACTCCAGACCTGCTTGGACATACTCTTAGACTACTCTCAAAAGGGGCAAGGAAAAATTTGAGGGAAACTTAGATAGGTTTAATTAACTGAAAAGGATCCTAGTGAGATAGAGATAGAGTTCCACACTGCCAGTGTTCCCAATTCATTTAATTAAGCTCTAACAAGAGCATCTAAGAAGCAGACTCATAAACTCATACATCAGCTAGCAGGCAATAACATCCACTACGCTGGTTAAATTAACTGAAACTAATTCTCAGATAACACATTTAGCAAAAAACATTAAGGCAAGGAGAGCAGAATCATAGGGTGCCTAACAAGGGAAAATCCTATGCCAGATTTCTGATGCAAGCCAGAAGAACTGAAATGGAATGAAATAAAACACAGAGACAGAAAAACATCACCGTAGCTTTAGATCAGGATCCAAAGAAATTTTCTTGTCATATTAAGAGCAACACCAATCAGGTACAGCATTTTCCAATAGCTTGAAATTCAGTTTGAAAACATACTCCTCAGCCTATCTTACAACTTTACACAACGAGCATGCCTCAAGAGAAAAGCTTTCAATTCTCAGATATCTCATCAACAACCTTTACAATATTTTCTTCATGAGTTTTATAGCTGAAGAGAAGCAGAGGAGGTAGGTATAAAACTAAATGCAATATTAACACTCAGAAGATGAAGAGGGTCGAAGCCCATTCTGTTTTAAACTCTGAGCATTAATCTCTGGCACCTTTGGAGGAAAAAATTGTCTTCGTCAGGCTTCATTTACTCCAGGTATGTCCCTGATGCATTTTGATTTGCTGTACTCTGTAGTACCTTGGTGAATAAATAAAATGGTAAATAAATGACTGAATGGTCTGCCATATTGGTGAAACAAATGCTCTGATAGCTTTGGACCATGTTCTGGGCGAAAATCTCCCCTGGAGCACGGCATAGAATAAAAACAGCATGGGCAACCCATCCTTTCCTAGGAAAAACATTCTGCTGATGTGTCTGCCCTGTACTTTGATGGTGCCTTTTGAGGTCCTCTTCTGCGCTATCGGGCTCTGAAACCTGTCTTACTGAGCTTAGCAACTGTGAATCATGGTGGCATTTCAACGCCTGCACTCTGCAAAACCTGCGACTGGATCAAGAAAAACAATGCAATGGGAGGGTGGATGGAGCGGAGACTCATGAATACATGGTGCAGCGATGGTGGCGGAATGGTGCTTTGGCTAAAATAGTGGTGGAAATGCAAAACTGTGGCGTAAACTTATGAATAATAGAGTTTGCCGGAACATAGAGCATGGACCGTTAGATCGTGGCCCGGAGACAAAGATTAACGGTGGAGATTAACACAGCGGGATGACCTTATGAAAATGGATGAAACAAACATGAAACGTTGACTTTAATGTAAACGTGAAAATTTGGTTAACGGCGGAAATACAAAGGAATTTGGACGAAATGTAATGAAATGTGAGGGAAAAGATCGTACATGGTGGGACCCGATGTGGCGAAGGGAGATTAGATCTGGGCTGTCAGATCTTCAGATCCAACGAACGGTTGTGATTAACTTGGGGCATCGCAATCGAGAAGAAGCAGGGGGAACACAATACATAAGTTCCGATTGCGATTAAGAAGGGAAAGCGATGACCGTTGGATCTGGCGGAGGAACGAACGGTCAAGATTAATATCAGAGAATCGCAATCGGAAAGGAACCGGGGTGACACACTTATAAGTTCCGATTGCGATTGGGAAAGGGGAAACGATGATCGTTGGATCGGCGGGGGGATGGATGTCTGGGATGATATCGGGAGATGGCGTGATCGGGGATCGGAGGGAAGTACCTATGATTAATCGGAGGGAAAGACGTGCGATCGGAAGGGAAATATGATTGCGATCAGCGGAAGGGAGTTGCGATCAATTGCATCGCAAACATTTGTGATGGACTGATCGGGGAACACATCATAAGTCTTGTGATTACAATGGTTTGAGATACAGCGCGGGCTGTCCGATCTCGATAACAGATCAACGATGGAGATTAAGTCGGGAAATCGCAATCAGGGGGAACAGGAAAGGTTCATTACAAAGCTTCCGATTGCGATTGGGGCGGGTGGTGCGATCAGCACTCGTCCATTAGATCAAAAAGCAGATCATCGGTTGATAACACATTGCGGGACTTAGTGTATTAAACCAATCACATCGAAATTTTAGAGTTTTACAAAGGAATTTGCCCCTCCGACAACTTCCGATTGCGATTAGTGCTTAGGACCTAAACGTTTGGTCTTAGCACAAGGGTATGTGTGGGGAAGTGGTTGAAAGGGGTTGCGGCAAAGGGGCTAAGCCCTATTATAAGGTCGGAAAGTGGGTTTTTTAACCCATTTTAGTGCATTTTAAAACCAAAGGAGGGTAACGATAGGGGGATAGAGGGGAAATTTGGGAAAATAAAGGGCAAGGGTGGGATTACATGGGGATTTTGGGAAGATTTAGGAGAGTAGGGGGGATTTAGGGGGAACAAAGGGGACTTTGGAAAAAGGGAAAAATGGATAAAATGAAGCATTCTGAAGAGGTACAAGGGGCAGATAATGGCTTTTTTGGAGCATCATTCTTCATCAGTTAGGCTCATTGACATCAGTACAATAGGGGGGAAATGATGTGTTTTCAAGGGAAATGCATTCCTTGAAGGCTCATAAGACATTCTAGCCCTTTGCTTGCTTGTCAAGGAATTCATAAGGGGCTAACAGTGGCTCCACATGAGGATGGCTTCTTCTTGAAGGAGTCAAGAATTCAGAAAATGATCTTTGGTGTAGGCCAGATGCCTGCTGCTCAAGCCACCTTTCTTCTTTGATTTTCAGCTGCCACAAATATGTTAGATCAGCAAAACATCCCAACAATCTACCTACCCATCCTACAATCCTAGCATTTTTTCTTCTAGGGTGCATTTGAACTAGCAGACCCTTTACATCATTTATTTTTATAACAGAAAATAAACATATTCTAAATCTACCCTTATTACTCCATGAGACCAAATTAGACTGTTGGTCTCATTTGTTTCTCTACCTAATCTAATATTTGCTGGGATTAGATTGTCTAGCAGATTTCTTCTCTACATTCTACAACAGAAATTTAAAAACAGTCAAACTAGGATTAGACAGTCTATTTTGTTGTAGATCAAAGGCATAATGACAGTTGCACGTGGATAGAAACTTGTAGAAAACTGAAACAAAACTTTGAAGGCTTGAAATCTGAAACTTGAAGTATCCTTCTTTCTTTTTGTGACTCAAGTTTTGAGCATGTTATAGTCACTCCTTTTCTTCATTTCAGCTCTGGTTTTGGGCATGTTAGAGCTGATTCTTCTTTCTTCTTTGTTGGTCCAGATTTTGAGCATGTTCGGACCAGCTGCTTTGCTTTCTTTGGCTCAGGTTTTGAGCATATTAGAGCCAATATTTTGCACATTAGAGGTTCATGTTTGAGCATGTTTGAACCTCTCTTTTTCTCTATTTTTTGAAACGTTTTCTCTTTTTCTTTTTTTAAAAATAAAACACTGCAGTGGTATGTACAATGGAAATGGAAACTGGAAACTGTAAATCAGAAGAAGTAGTGTTTGAGCATCCTGCCATTGACAAGACCCCCAAACGGCTCTGTACCATCTAATTCTTGTAGGAAAAAGGAATTTGGACCTGCAGTGGCCTGGATGATGTACGGACCTTGCCACAAACTATCAAACTTGTCGTGCTTTCCTTTATCCTCTCTCCTTGAGTCCCACTTCAGAACTTTATCCCCAATTTTGAAATCACCAGCTTTGGTTCTCTTGTCAAACCACCTCTTTATGTTTTCCTGAACTTTGATAGCTCTATTATAGACCTTTTCCCTTGTTTGCTGAAGATGGATTGTTTGGTTTATCCTTCTCACCATATTGTCTTCTTCTTTCTGAATCTCTTGGACCAGCTTAATCACTGGTACCCCAAGGCTGGTAGGAAAAACTACTTTTGTACCATAGACAAGCTGATATGGTGACATGCCAATGTACTTCTTGGTTGTAAGCCTGTCCGCCCACAAGGCATGCACTAACTTGCTATGCCATGACTTTTTGTTCTCTTCTAGCAGATTTTTGATGATGGCCACTAGGCTCTTGTTTGATGATTCAGCTAAGCCATTACCTTGTGGGTAATAGGCAGTTGAATGACCAAGTGCTATTTGATACCTGTGACAAAAATCAACCATTTTCTTGGATCCAAAATTAGCAACATTATCGGTGATTATTTTCCTTGGGCAGCCGAACCGAGAGAGGATATGACCTTCTAGGAACCTAATGATGACTGAATTTGTGGCATTCCTAGTAGGTATGGCCTCTATCCACTTAGTGAAGTAGTTTGTGGCTGTTAAGATCCATTTTTGTTGTGCAGAAGAAGCAAGGTGGACTTCTCTAATAAAATCTAGGCCCCATTGCATAAAAGGACCTTCAATAGTGATGGGTTGTAACGGGAGGGGAAGGAGTTTTCTCTTGCCTTTGAAAATATATCATTTGTGGTAGACAATTACCATCTTATGGACATCATTGAAGAGTGTGGGCCAATAATAGCCAGCCCTGAGTATTTTGTTTGCAGTGGCCTTCCAGTTCAGGTGGCCTCCACACTCTCCTACATGGAATTCTTGTTTAATCCTTTATGTCTCTACTTCAGGCAAAAATTTAAGCAATAGGCCATTTGGGTTTTTCCAGTACAAGTTTTCATTCAAAATGCAGTAGTTTCTAGCTTTTAGTTTTATGAATCTAGCCTTAGTCTTTGACAGTTCAGGTGGGGCATTTAGGTTGGTGAGCACATAAAGGATATCAGAGTACCAAGGAGAGTTCTGAAACTTCTCCTCAACAGTGGGATTAGGCAATCCTTCTTGCTCATCTAAGGCAGCTACCATGTTAATGTCAAGGGCTTGCAGATTTGATTCAGCCATTAATTTGGCTAAGCCCTGGCCTTTGATCAGCTTGGTGGGTTTAATCTCAAGGTCATATTCTAAAATCACAGAAATCCACTTGCCCCTCTTCCCATCCGGGTCTTGGGATAGAATATCCTTGACAATTATGTTAGGCACATAAGCTATGGTGTGGGAATGCAATATGTACACCCTGAAGTCCTTTAAAGCCTTAACAAGAGTGTAGGCCTGTTTTTCCATTATGTTGTATTTCAAGGGAGAATCCCTTAGTGATTTGCTGAAAAAGGCTATTGGTTGTTCCATTCCCTCTGGATTTTTCTGCAGCAAGACTGCAGCCACTGTATGCTCAGAAGAAAATGAAAAAAATCAGAAAATATTTTGAGAAATCTGGGCTGATCAGAACAGGAGCTTGGGTGAGTGCAAGTTTTACTGATTCAAAAGATTGTTTAGCTCCAACAGTCCATTTAACTCCTTCACCTTTCTTCAGCATGTTAGTCATATTCCTAAGGTGTTTAGCTAGGTTGGGGATAAATCTCCTAAGGAAGTTGATTTTCCCAATGAAGGACTATAATTCTTTGATGTTTCTCGGGTGTGTGATTTGTAGTATCCCCTCAACTCTTTGTGGGTCTATCCTAATTCCCTTTTCAGATATAATGTGGCCAAGAAGCTTTCCTTCTTGCACCCCAAATACAGTCTTTTTGGGGTTCAATGATAGACCAAACCTTCTACTTTTTTCAAACACTTTCCTCAGATGTTTTAGATGTTCTTCTTCAGTATTGGAATAGACTGTTATGTCATCCAAATAAATAATAATGAAGTGTCCTATCTCATCTGAAAAAGCTATATCCATTTCTCTTTGTAAGGTTGCACCAACGTTCATCAGTCCAAAAGACATTTTTACATACATAAAGGTGCCCCATGGAGTGGTAAAGGCTATCATGAGTTGGTCTTCTGGGATCACTAAGACTTGGTTGTAACCTGAAAAACCATCCAGCAGGGAGATTCTCTTGGAGCCTACTACTTTTTGAAGAATGTGTTCCATTTTTGGCAGAGGGTAGTTGTCTTTGAGTGAGGCTCTATTAAGATTTCTGAAGTCTATACATAATCTGATCTCACCTGTTTTCTTTCTCACAGCCACTAAATTCGAAACCCAATCAGAGAACCTTACGGGAACTATTATGCCTGCCTCATACATCTTTTTAATCTCTTTTTCCACGGCAAGCAACTGTTTTGGATTTATTCTATGAAATTTCTGCATGAAGGGTTTCTGATTTTCCTTTAAAGGTATTTTGTTCTATATGATGTTGGTGTCATAAGCCTTTAAGTCTTCGTAACTCCAGGAAAACGCATCAATAAATTCTTTGAATAGGTCAATGTATTTCTTTTTCATCTCTCTGGGTAAGGATTTTGCAAATTTAATCATTTTGGGCTTATCTGCTGTGCCTATATTGCATTCTTCTACGTGAGAGTCAGCATGCTCTATGGTAGGCTTTTTAGCTACAACATCGAAGTCAAAAAGGTCTTCTAACGACGCTAAACCATGAGGTATGTTCTTATCTCTGGCACGCAACACCTTAATTTCTTCATTTTCTGTGTTTTCGCAATTTCCTTTTGAATTTCCAGATTCTTCATTCAGAGCGTTTATTTATATGTTTAAAGGTGGTTTTTTCTCATCTACGGGTTCCTCACTCAGGCAGCTATCACTAGACACAGATTCTGAGTCAGAAAACTCAAACTCATTCCTGCCTGTCAGGAAATCTTCAATTTTCTTATCCCCCTCGAAGACCTACCAATAATTTTTGTTGTCTGGCATCGTAGGTCTGAATTTGGTCTGTATGATGATCTGTTGGTCATTTGGAGTCTTAGGGTAGGAACTAGCCAGGCAAGCCAATCCGTTTGCGATAATTTTTTGACTCCTAGGGACAAACACTAATTCATATTCCACAAACGTTTTCAATAAATCTACGGCATCGTTCCTATACGCCCTCAACCTAGGGTGTTTGGCTGTGTATTCACCGTTCACCTATTTTATAACCATCTCAGAGTCTCCATGCACGACTATCTTACGGGCCCCTAATTCCTTCAACAGATTTAAGCCAAGGATGAGAGCCTCGTACTTTGCAATATTATTCATGCATTTGAAATGCAGGTTGTAGGCGTGGCTCTCTACGTAGTCATTCTCTGTGTTATGTAGCCACACCCCGGCTCCAGCAGTTCTTCTTGTGCAAGACCCATCGAAACGCATTTCCCACAGGGGTTCATTCTCGGTTTTTTTATCATTTCTTTCCCTATAGCTGGGTTCGCCATTATGTCGTGTAATAGGATCCGCACTAGGCTGTGGGCTGTTTAGCTCTTCGTGTGATGTATGGGTTTGTGAGGGATGTCTAGTTAACCGATTACCTTATGTTCCTTGTTCACTCAAAATTAGGTCTCTACCGCACTGTCTACAGATTTCATTGTTGTTTTTTTCTTCGTTTTCGTCTGAATCTAGAGTGGCCATTACGTTAAAGTCCATGGCCTCTGTTTCTTCATCCATGACTCTGTTTTGGGACTCTGACCCTTCCAAGGATCCGTCATTAGAAAATATGAAGGAGTCCAGGTCTGTATGTACATAGTATACCGGTGAATTTTCTAGTTTTTCGAGGCTACTGACTAGGAATTTCATCTGTGCCTCCCTAAACAGTCTTCTAAGTTGGCCAAAGATAGGAATTGTGGCATATGAGCCATCCATCTGCATTGTAACCTACATCTTGGCTCCCCATGATATTGATAATAACATGCCATACTTGGGTGGCACATCCGCTACCACAACATCCATGACCATACATTTAACTGGGATTTGAGTTAAGCTCACACATAAGTCTTTGATCAGGTGTAGGCATTTTACTCTGCTAGAGTCAAATGAATATAGATATTTGTAGCGACGGGTTATCTCTAGGCCTAACTTCTCCATAACTACCTTAGGCATTAGGTTGTGTGATGCTCCATAAGCATGCATTGCATTGTGGAGAATCTTATCATGGACATTAAGACTGATATAAAAAGGGGGCACTACCCCTTCCTGAAACTTTCCTTCTACCTTTTGACCAAACAGAAGGGCAGGTTGATCATCACTCATATTTACAGTGTCACTGTTCTCACCTATGTTTAATGCTTTCAAAATTTAGACTTTATATACATCCTGAGTGGCCAGCTCAGAGAGTGGGACAGAGATTTTAATTTTTGCAATATCACTCTCCAAATTGAAAGTGGACTGACTCTTTGGAATGTTCAACTCTGTTTTGTTAGCCACTACCTTGGTGGTTGAATCAGTGTGTTGATTCTCGTTATGTACAGTGTTTGTGACAGTTTTATTAGGAGCACTAACTGTAGTGCTAGTGCTTCTAGCTAGTTTACCTTGTGTATCGGTGTTTTGGTTGTCCCTTTCTTTGTTCTTTCCAGAACTCTCAACTGTTGATTTGTTACTTTCAGCAGTTGCTTCAGAAGTTTTCTCAGGTATTTTCTTGATGGTGACCTATGAAGCTTTTGGTTTAGGAGTTTCTTGGCTCCTTTTGCTTCTAAGTTCATATTTTTCTCTGACCTGCATCATGGCATTTTCAAATCCTAATCTGTAATATTCAGATTCTAACCATTCCTCATCCCAACAAGAGGGTGAGGGTTGATATTCTTCTGAGTAACAGTTATGGATTGAATATTTTGTTTCAAACATATTAATTTTGTTTCCCTCAGACTCTTCTATGATTCCCTCATCTTCATCAAGAAAGTTCTCTTGAAATGGGGGTATAACCTGCTGATCTGATTCTCTTTGTTTGTTGGGAGTGGCACTGTTTCTTCTAAAGTTTTGGTTCTGGTTTTGATTTCTATTTTGGTTACTAACTGTGACAACCATTTTTTCCATCATTTGGTATAGCTTCTCCACTATTTTAGATAGATTTTCATGATTTGGATCAGATGTGGAAGCTACATTGTCGTCTTTATATGTTACCCTTTTCTCAGCTCTTAATCTCGCTCTTTTCTCAATCAGATTTGCCTCTATATTCACTGCTCCTTTCTGCATGTCCTCCAATGTGTTATATTCTTTATCCCTAAGTTGGTAGGCCATGTCAGCATCAAATCCTTCGAGGTATTTCGCTAGAGCCATACCTTGGGGAGGTTTCATGTGTGGAGGGAGAGCATTGTAAATGTTGTTAGATCTCTTTGTGTAATCGTGGACACTCTCTCCTATGTTTCTTTTAAGGCTCATATATTCTCCTAGGAGTTGGTGAGGGTTGGCCTTAACTTCCCATTTGTTTATGAAGGTCTGATATAGAGCTGGGAGGTCATTTATGGTACCCAGAGGTAAGCCCTTAAACCATTTCTTCACATCGCCCCCCAAGCTCTGAGAAAAGATTCTCATTTTGACTGTATCATCATCTATCTCCATGTAGTCACAATAATCTTCCATCTTATCTACATGGTATTGGGCTGTGGTAGACTCTTTTGCAGTGAAGTGTGGGATCTTTGATTGATAATCATTGGGTAAGGGTACTAGAGGCTGAGGTAAAACCAGAGGTGCATACCAGGCTACCATGATGATTTTTTGATGAGGTAAGGGTTGACTTCGGCAGCTGGTATATGGATGACAGAGATATTGTGACCAACGGAGGTTTGTTGAGCAGATTTAGGGTGGGAGAGCCCCAAGTTTTGAATGAAGTGAATATTAGGAGGTGTAGATGGAGGGGTTTCTCTGTCCCTAATGTGTTTAATACTTTGATGTGGTGAATCAGGGAGCTCAAGGTCTGGCTGGTCTAGAACACTGAATGACCTAGTTCTTGGCAAACTATTTTGAGTGCCCAGGTCAAAAAGTGGGTCTGATAGAGCTGTAAAGTTTTCTTGTGTAGATTTAGCTCTACAGATGTGGCTGGAAATAGTTGATTATTTGGGTGTAGGATATCTCTTGAGGATGCTCTCAGGATTGTCAACTATTTCAGGTGGATCTGGGTTAGGGTAAGCTCTTGTGTGGATGGTTCTGTAAGCCAGAGTGTTGTTTTTAACCAAGCCACTTAACCCTACTTGTTGCTTCTACTGTGTTTGATGTTGCAATGGAGGTTGGTCTTCCAGTGGAGTCTAATGTGAACCAAGATAATCAGTAGGCCTACTGATCACCGGTGGAGTCTTTAAATCGTTTAGGAATTATGGAGTCGCCAGGTGGAAGGTTTAGGATGTTCTTGGAGGGTACACTGTCCACCACAGTGCTTATGAGATGTCCCCTTTTAGGGGTATCTTCCAAACACAAAAAAATCGAACCAGAGATTGACTGGGAGGGCATTTACCAGATATGTCACCTCTGAAAGAGTTTGAGATCCGGAGGCTACCTGGCCCTTTCCAGACTCTGTCCAGGAGTATGGGAGAAACACAAAAAATGGTATAGAGGTTCATGTGTGGATAGGAGTGTTTTAACTGCCAACCTAACCAGAGATTGTAGGTTTATGAGGCTCCTATGATGTAGAAGGTGAGAAATACTCAAAATTCCCCAGCGGAGTCGCCATTATGTTGGGGTTCCCATGTGTTGGCAAGGTTGAAATTACCAAAATATGAGACAACATCAAACCAATTTCAGACCTCAGGATCTAGCCCTCCTGGGTCCAGAGAGGGATCTCTCTATATAAGCAAAGGTTTTATGTCTTTGAAGCTCAAATGTTAAGATTTTAGGCTATTTATAAGGCTTGAAGTTTATTTGTATGAGTTTGGTTGTTGGGATTCAGGAATGAAGGGTTCAATATAAGAAAAGGCAATGAGCAGAGAGGATTTTTGGCGAAGGTAGATAACTCAGAGAACATCAAGGCCATTGGGCAATGGAGTTAGGAAAGGGTTTACTTGTTGTTCAATGTTAAATCTTTCAGTTGGGCTACTCATCTAAAACATTGGATCCTAAAATTATTGTGTGGCATGGAACATTAAGGATTGAAAGTGAAAAAGGAAAACCATACAATTTTGTCTATAGATCGGGTCAGAGGTCATTTAACTCCAGACCTGCTTAGACATAATCAAAGGCAACTTGAGGGAACTTGGAAAGTTTAATTGAAATGGAAAGATCTTAGTGAGGCAGAGACAGAGTTCTAAACCCCCCAGTGTTCTCAACTCATTTAATTAAATCTAAACAAGAACATCTAAAGACAAATTCCATTAATTCATACATCAGCTAGCAATATATCAGACCACTACATAGGTTAAATTAATTGAAATCAACCCTTATATAATGTTATTTCCTAAATCTACCTTAGGCTGAAAGAAGGCAGAGTTCAGGGTAACATCAAACCACGCTCAGTCTGGTAGCTATCCCTACCAGATCAGGAGAGGGCTCTCTCCAGGTCTATCTCAGCAAAAATAATCAATAAGGCTTGAGATGACTGAAATAAAAGCTAATTTTAGGCTAGGTATATAAGTGAAGGAGTTTGATTATTTTTTTGGGGGTTTTTGTTGGATCAAAGGGAAAGGCAGTTTTGGGTGCGGGGATTAGGCCTAGTTTTTGTAGAGTTTTGATTGGGGCAAGGAAGGCAATAGTTTTGATGCTTTAGATTGAATGAATGGATAGCTTAGACCGGTGAGGAGATGAAGAGGGAAAGAGGCCTTCAATAATCCTCTTCAAACAGATGAAAACATGGAAAATTAAACAAAAATGAAGGCAGAGCAAAGAAATCTATTGAATTCCACCTTTATCACTCATTTGTTTAATTTAAGAAGAAAGGAGAAGGGAAACGATACAAATAAAAATCAGTGAACTTACAATCACATGGAGAAAAACACCATCAAAACATAGAGCCACATGGATCCCAAAGAGTGCTGCAAACCCTGGTCTATTCCTTTGCCAAAAGTGCAGAGATGGAATGTACAATGAAGTGCCAAGCAATCCCAAGTGTCCAACTCTGAAAATGACTGAGAAAATACATCATATAGACAAGCCTAGCCCATTCGCATGCCTCTAGGGGTCGAGTTCATCATTCTAGGAGTTGTTTCAACCATATCTAAACTAGGAACTAGAAAATATGCAATCAAACAACTTGCATCTATATGCTAGGAAACTGATCCATTCACATACATTTCACCATTTGGTGAATGAATCTTCTAGAATGAGTAAAAATGTGCCAAAATTACATCATGACCATGAAATTACATCAAGATACATCAAAAATTACATGAAAAAGTGAAATTGGCCAAAAATAGGCGAAATTCTGAGCTGCTGAGTGAAAAATAGGCCAAAATCCTCTATGCGTCGCGCCCAAAATCTCTATGCATAGCAGAAGTTTGGAGCTGATTTTGAGGCCCTTCCCGAAGTCCAAATTGAGCTCATGATAGCTTGTTGGAAAGCCCTAACTGTCTACTTCCAACCCAAGTGGAAGTTCTAGATTTGGTGTCCATTTGCACCTCCAAAAGTTCAATCTCCCAACACTGCTTCCTGTGGGTGCAAAAGGTGGCAGAAAGGCCATTTTTAGGGTGTTTTTGACCCTTTAGGCAACCCAGAACTTGATGAAATCCTTAGGTAATCCATGAGCATGAACAAATTTTTATAAAAAATCTAGAAATGCAAAGCTTTCCCCCTGAAGAGCTGCCAATTATAAGCACGCGCAAGGTGGCGCTACGCGTCGGGCAGAAAAACCTGTTTTGTGACCAAAAAAAATCAAAATTGACAAAAAAATTTCCAAATTCCTTGAAATTTGGGCTGGAGGTCCCTGATCAAATTTTATGCTCAGCCAAAGAATCTTCAGCCAATATTTGGAGCCTATCGTGTCTTTTGCGATGTTTCAGTGCCCTCCTTAGCCTTGCCTTCAGGATTTTAATCTTCGCTTCGCAAACATGCGTGCGTTCCCAATAGTGATTCTTCATGTTCCAGAGAATGTTTTTCTCCTTGTTTTCATTCTCCAATAGCTTCTCAAGATGCATGTTGACCCTCTCAAGCCAAGTCTCTCTATCGGCCTCAATCTCCCGTTCGACAGGTGTCATCTCGGATGGGCTTCTCCGGGCGACTTGCCGATTCTCCCGGATGTTCTGCAACTCCATGATCGTCTACTGATCCTCCAATTGTTTTTTCCGCTACTCCAGATAGCTTATGATCCATTGAGCTCTCTGCAACTTGTCGTTCAATGTATCGATCTCAGCTTTCTGCTCCTGAATGATCTCCCTCAGTTTTGAGCTTGGAGAACTCAAGTCCTCATCAATCAATATGAAATCAGTATGTTGGCCTCCTGAAGGGCCCTCCTCATGCATAAGCCTCTTGCCTCTGTCCTATACCTATACCTGTGCTGCTGATGACAACAACAAGACCCCTTCCACCCCGGGTGGAGATAGTACTCGTCGGGCTGTTGCAAACAATACTCTCGTGCCTCTCTCATAAGTGACATACATTGGCACATCGATAGGCTCTATCTCAGGACCTTAAAACTGATGTGAAGGTTCACTTGCATCGTGAAAAATCTCTGGAGGAGGCTGAGGGGTTGTGAAGAAGTCACGGGAAATGAAATCTTCCCATGCAATGCCCTGCAATCCAAGCTAATGTACCACAATGATCTTGATGAGCGCATAATGGTAAATGTTGTTATACTACTGCTTGGGAGTCTTATTTTGCACAATAATGGTCATTCTCTTGATGTTTCGGCACATGAAATATGGAATTTTCATCATCCTCACTCTTGTCAAATGCATCAACAACCTGATGTGGTATGCATAGAGGCGTGAGAACCAGCCCTCACAACTGAAGTATCGAATAATGAGTCTCATCAAAGGCGCATAGGATTATTTCAGAAACTGTAATGGGAATAACCTGCTAAACTGCCTCACATAGCTAGGCCTGATGTAAGGTTCGTAATGCACTCTGTTCACCTGCTCTCTCTTATTCCACTCTTCACCGACATTCGGTATTCCTGTTGCCTGAGAAATGGTTTCTGGTGTCAAGGTGAAGTTTACACCAACGAGAGTAGCCTAACCATCACGCAAATGTAAAAAAAACAAGCGGGCCAACTTCTGATGATGCTGAATCTGAGCAATCCTCTCACAATACTAATAGCATTACTGCTCTCAGAAACATGCCATGGCAAGTGGGAAGGCTTGCAACTGAGTCAATGAGGTGGGTTCTTCTCTCACATGTTTTCCACCTTTACGTGGCCTTCTCGGTGCATGTAACTCAGTGGTAGAGTCACTGTCTTGTTCATATGAGGACTCAGTGTCCGTCGTGATATTTTCAAGTCTATGCCAAGTGTATGCTGATCTATGTGAGGTGAAAATAAAAATTTGGTGTATTTTTCCTCCAATTGCCAAATGTGTGCCAAATAGGAAGGGACTGTGGGAAAAAGGACAGTGGGAAAAAGTGGTTCAATCAAGTGAGATTAAAGTTTAATAACAGTCTCTTGACTATGTTTGGGAATTAGGATTTGGGAATTTTATATGTCAAATGAGAGAGGAATAGTGATAGGGAATGGTAGGGTTTAGGGATAGGGATAATAGGACTTAGGAATAAGTGATTTATGATGTAAGGGAGTAGGGGAGGGATGGTATGATGATATGACAGTGATGGGAAAGGGAAACACATGTGTGAAATGGAGTTGTATTATTTTGGCACCAAAGTTGTTGTTTAAAACACCAATTTAAAACCCTAAGGAGCAGCTTCAACAAAATCATAGGGTTTATGTTTTCACCATTCAAACTCTCCAAACCAATATTTCCAACAACATCAAATACTGACCAAAGGTAATAGCAAGGTGATTTAAACTTACACGGAGCAAATAAGGTGGATTCGGTTTGATTTTTGTGAAGCAGTGGCGAAAATCTGCTTGTCGGCCCTGTGCGCTGCTTGCACAATGCAGTGCGTCGCGCCGGTCTTGTGCGTCGCGCACGTTCAAAAATACATAGTGCTATGCGGCTCTATGCGCCGCACCTTCTCCCAACGCGCCATGAAACAACTCCAATACACAGTCCCGGCTTCAAACCACGTTTTCGTTCTTCCACACTTCAACTCGGCTTCTCTCTTATCTTTGGCGTGCAAATGAAGTTTTAATGTGGAAAATATCTTATATATCAATGCATTTTGATTTTTCATTTTTAAATAACCCACTTTCTTATGTTTTGCATTTGGCACTTTTCACTTCTTAATGTAAACTCTATTTTTGCTGTTTCCTTTGATATTTTGACTAAATTGACGAAACTCTTGTCTATTTTTGCAGGGATAACTGACATGGATTTTGGCAAAGGTGACCAGGGTTGTGCCTGAAGAATTTGACAATTGAAATTTTTTGAAAATTACATGGCAATTTATTACAAAAGATAAAATGGACGATTTTTCTTCAAAACAGAGTTTTGAAGAAAAGTCATGATCAATCATTATAACGATGAAATTTTTGAAATGAAAACTTATTATGAACCTCCCTTGTGTGCCTGCTGGCATTATTGGATACTTTGAAGACTAAATTTGCAAAACCCTAGACCTAATGACTGAAATGACTCTTTGTTGACCAAGAGACCAAACAGGACCGCAAATGACTTTAAAATTGACTTTGATGAACTTTGACGAACAGAGTTAAGCCAACAGGTACATGACATGAGAAACATGAGTGAAAAGCCCCTTCCGTCAGAAGACCGATGCTCCTAATGGAATGCAAATGACCGAACTGAATGAGACACCTAAAAATGAAATTCAACAAAAGAGATTTTTATCACTGACGGAGGGATGAACAGACCAACTCTAACAGATAGCACATTTAGTATAAAACATCAAGGCAATGAGAGCAGAAACATAGGGTGCCTAACAAGGGGAAATCCTATGCCAGGTTTCTGATGCAAGCCAGAAGAAGTGTAATGAAATGAAATAAAACACAGAGATTGAAAAACATCACCAGCTACTTTAGATCAGGATCCAAAGAAATGTGCTTGTCATATTAAAAAACAACACCAGCCATGTACAACATTACCCACATCTTGAACATTCAGCCTGAATACATCATTCTTCAGCCTATCTTACAACTTTACACAGAACTATATCTCACAGAAACGGCTTCCAGTTCTCTGATATCTCATCAACAAAATTTTACAATACTTTCTCATGAGTTTATAGCAGAAAGATGAGCAGAGGAGGTAGGTAGAAAACTAAATGTAGCATTAACACTCAGAAGAGGAAGAGGGCCGAAGCCCATTCTGTTTTAAACTCTGACCATTAATCTCTGGCCCTCTTTGGAGGAAACAATGGTCTTCGTCGGGCTTCATTAACTTCAGGTATGTCTCTGAGGCATTCTAGTTTGTTGTACTCTGTAGTACCGTTGTTTCATGAACAGAATGGTAAATAAATCATAGAATGGTCTGCCATACTTGTGCAACAAATGCTTTGATAGCCTGGGACTGTACTTAGGGTGGAACTTTCTTTGGGAACACGGTATAGACTGAAAACAATATGGGAAACCCGTCCTTTCCTGAGAAAAACATTCTGCTAATGTAGAGAAACCTGTTGTATATTAACTTCTGCATATTCGTCTTCTCTGGAGGTCTGTGACGTCTTTGACCTGGTAGCTTGCCTCGAAAAACTTGTTTTAAGGCTTAAATATCTTCGTTTTCGTGCTTCAAACTCTCTGCCACTTCATCTATACCTCTTTCAGTGAAAACTTGCCACTGTATCAACACCGTGTAATTATGGCAGTGTTTTCACCTCCCGTACCCTGCAGAAAACCACAACTATGTGAAGAAACCCATGCACGGAGGAAGGTGGATGGTTACGGAGGATGGGTAGAGTAGTAGCGCGGCGGTGGCGGAAAGGTGCTTTTGGTCAAAACAATGGTGAAAATGCATTGAAATGGTATTAACAACGAAAAAATAGGGTTCGATGGTAGAATGCATGTGGACCGTTCGATCGTGGTCCGGAGACAAAGATCAACGGCTGAGATCAACGCAGCGGGATGGATTTATGAGAATGGACGAAACGACCATGAAATATAAATTTTAATGTAAATGCAGGACTTTGGTTAAAATCGGAAATGCACAGGAAATCGAAGAAAATGCTATGAAATGCGTGAAAATGAGCGTACATGGTGGGACCCGGTGGATGTGAAGGGTGATTCATTCTTGACCATTAGATCTTTAGATCCAATGGACGGTCAGGATTAATATCGGAGAATTGCAATCGGGAAGGGACCATGGGTGACACATTTATAAGTTCCGATTGTGATTGGGAAAGGGACCTGATGACCGTTGGATCTACCCGGAGATCAACGGTGGAGATCTATTCGGAGGGAAAAGGGGGAGGAGCGACGGGCGCGAGGCGAGGAGATCTGGGCTGTTGATTTGGAAATAGTCGAACAACTTTGATTTAGTCAGGCAATCGCAATCGGAGGGGGACCGGGGTGACACATATCAAAATTTCCGATTGCGATTAGGCAAGGAGTGCAATGGCCATTGGATCGGCGGGGGGATGGACGGTCGAGATGAAATTGGGATTCGGTATGATCGGGCGATCGGGAGACGAGACTTGCGATCAATCGGAGGGGGAAGCGATCGAAAAGGAATTGCGATTGCGATCTTCGGAAGGGAGTTACAATCATTCACATCGCAAATATTTGCGATGGACCGATCAGGGGACACAACATAAATGTTGTGATTAGAAAGGTTTGTGATATTGCGCGGGTCGTCTGATCCCGATAAGAGATCAATGGTGGATATTAAGTCACGGGATTTATATAACAAGACAATCGCATCGGAGTTTTTTGATGTTACAAGGGATTGCACCCGCCTGATGGTTCCGATTGCGATTGGCGCTCAAGACTTAGGCGTTCGGTCTTAGCGCAAGGGCATGTGTGGGGAAGTGGTTGAAAAGGGGTTGGCGGGAAAAGGGGCTAAGCCCTATTATAAGGTTGAAAAGTGGGTTTTTGCCGATTTTTAATGAAATTTATGGTTGGAAATAGGTAACGATAGGGAGGAAAAGGGGAAATTTGGCCAAACAAAGGGCAAGGGTGGGATTCCATGGCGATTTTGGGGATATTTTGGAGAGTAAGGGGGGATTTAGGGGGAACAAAGGGGACTTTGAAAAAATGGAAAAAAAGGGTGAAATGAAGCATTCTGTAGAGGTGCAAGGGGCTGACAATGGCTTTTTGGAGCACAATTTTTATCATTAGCAAGGCTTACTGACTTCATAACAGAAAAGGGAAACAGTCAAAGGCAAGGAATCATAAAAAGGCTTCAAGGATGATGTGTTTTCAAGGGAAATGCATTCCTTGAAGGCTCATAAGACAATCTAGCCCCTTGCTTGCTTGTCAACGAATTCATAAGGGGCTAACAAGTTGATGAGATTGTCCCAATGGGTTGCTTCTGGGATGCCAACGAAATCAAACCCAAACTAATATGAAAAACATATCGTGAATTACTCTTCCTTTCATCGATGTGACCGAAAAAATTATTGTTAGTGAATCTAACAAGAAGATCATGATTACTATTGGAGTATAGTATGTCATATATCATTGTTCTAGCAATATATCCCAAAATTCTTTTACCTACTTTCAAATGTGAATATTTTAAAGACTCCACAAAAATAGAAATCAAACTGACATCATACATAATGTTGAATAATGTGAAATTGAGATACATAAGACTACCAACAAATATCTTCAATAAATTCGAATCTATGTTGAATCCTATATTTGTTTTTCTAAGCTTTGTTCATGTTGCAATTGGATTTGGTGTTGGTTTAGACTTCATCGTCCTAATCCTCTTTAACAAATCCATGGCATACCTTCTTTGAAGCACAAAAGCACTTGAATTTGATTAAATTCCTTCAATACCAAAAAACGAATTTCATTAATCCAAATTAATCATTTCAAACTCTTCGTTTGAAGTTGATTTACATGTTTATGAATATATTTCCTATGAAGATCATATCATCAACATAAAAAAAAACATTTATATTTTTTCTCATGCATTCACCTTTGTATACAATGTAGTCTCTTTGTGTTGAATCCAATGTTGATGAGATATGGATCAATCTACTATACCAATATTTGGGATCTCTTTTAAGTCCATATAAATATTTATTCAACCTGTTTATATTATTTTCACAACCTTTTACTACAGATCCTCATGGTTGCTCCACATATACTCGTTCTTCCAAATAATGTTTACTTTACATCCATATGATAAAATTTCCATATATTTTGAGATATTATGGCTAAGACAACTCTAATTGTATTTAACCTAGAAAATGTTGCATAGGTCTTACCATAATCTACTCGACGTTGTTGTGCAAATCCTTTTACTACCAATCTAGCCCTATAATTTTATATTTCTCCTTTCTCATTGAGAATTTTTTAGACACATTTTAGACACATGCAATATTTATCTTCTGATAGTCCTACTAGATCACATGTATCATTCCTTTCTAGGAATCCATCTCTTCATTCATTGCTTTAACCAATTTTTCATCTTTCGTTTCCTTTTCAAAACATGTTGGCTAATGACTAAACAATGAGAGTTTTGAATCCACATCTACGTTCTTCATAAAATTATTTAAAGTTCTAGTCATGCTAGGCCTTAAGGAATAAATTATACGAGTGTATTCACTACTTGATTGAATACTATAAGTAGATTGAACAGTTGAAGTAGTTGACTCACCTTAAATAGAATGTGATAGAGTTCTTGTTAAATTACTTTTCACTGAAGATTGGTTTTGGGAATGATGTTCTCCTCCTTGAATAACATGTTCCTCAATGCCATATTCTACTTGAGTTATCATTTCTCTAGCTATTATATATTTATCAACTCTCCCATCCTATGGTTGATCTGTATGAGATATTAACCAAAATGTACTTGAGGGTTTATAAATTGCAAGTTTTGAAATTGAGTTTTTTTAAGCTTTTATGTTAATTTTTAAACACATAAAGCATGAACATAAACTCAGAAATATGAAGAAACATGAGACAAATACAAAAAAATAATAATCAAAACACAATAAATGATGAAGGAGTTCACCCCTCGTAGGTTACATCTCCTTTGTCTAACTTCCAATGGCTTGGTCCTCTTTCATTATGCCTAAAATGGTGATTACATACATTTTTAGTACTCAAATGGCTTCAAAACTTGTTCCATCTACTTAAAAACACCCAAAAATCCTTGTCTAGCCTCTTTCTCCTCTATAATTAGTCAAAAAATGAAGAATTTATGAGCCTCCCTAGTTTTGTTCCTAACTGCACCACAAATTCCCCAAAATCCAGAACAGTCCTACAATTTTGAAAAAATTTCAGCTAATCGAGCAACAAATTTCCAGAATTGTAGGCGAAATTGACGAACAGTTAATATGACCACTAACACATAAATTCCAAAATTTTAACTATAATCATATGGTGCCAATAAAATCTTTTTAATTAAAATATTTGGGCAATTTACCCTAACCGTTAGTGGTTACTGGGTAATGGTGTCACATGGGTTACACTGACGGTTTAGGTGGGCAGCTAGTGCTCTAGGCCCCCGATTTTGGTGGTATGGTCATATGCGTTAACATGTGGGGGGATCGGGGCTAATCCCTGGCCCCTTACCCCAAACCTCCAACACGTTAACTTTATTTAATATTTCAAACCATATTTTTAATAACAAGCACCATGGCCCAATGGTTGGGTGGTGCGTTGTTTGATGTGAGGTCAACATGTCGAATCATGCGAAGTGTTAATATTGAACATTAATAAATTTTGGTGGCCTCGGTACTGCCACGCGTTGGCCTCTCGTTGGGGCATGTAGTAGCATGTGGTTGGCCATCAACCGCCCAATGAAAATTTTCCCACATAGAACCAATTAGATTTGGACAAGTGGCAAGGCCTCATTGGCCCAAAAAAAATTAACTTTTGGCCAACCAAAAGAGGCCACATGGAAGCTTGACACTGGAAAAAAATAATTCCCACTCTGTTATCATTTAAAAAAAAATGCTTCTTTCGAAAAATAAACAGAACACATTTTCAGGATCATATAGTGTTGATTTTCTCCAAAACAAGTTTCATCATATTCAGAATGATGTGATCTACATGGTCTTTCAATTTCCACACCATTCCGAAAACTTTCATTTTTAAGCATAATTTTGAGCACCTGATCACACCTCCCCACTGGAAGATTTTTCACCTGAAAAATTATTTTATTACTAAAAATTTGGATGAGGGTACAACCCCCTCACCCTTCGAGTCTCAATCCACTAGAATTTTCCTAAATTAAACAGTTTAATATTTTCATGAAAACTTATCTTTTTCCTTCATTCTAGAGACCCTCTCTTGATGTTGTAGATACCATCTTGCTGCAATTTCCCAGAATTTCCAAAAAAAAAAAAAATCCGTTAAGAAACAAACATGTTCCCTCCTTTTTCATCAGTTAAAGGAAATTTAAACAACTTAAAATGTTTCTCACCTAGAACATTGTCGACATGACGATGTTCAGCTTGTCTTGCCTTATGCTTGGCTTGACTCTTGACCAATTATTATCACCATGACCATGTAGCATCCCATTTCAAAGACAATACTTTGTGAACCCCACAAGATGAAATTTTAAACCCAATGCCCTCTTCATCAAATTTCTTTGACGTTTTCACTTTGATATTTGCGCTCTCTTGCACCGACATCTTGTTCACATCACTACTTAACAATGATTCATGCTTCTACCTCTTTTGAAAGGAAACATGTTAGACTCCTGAAACATCTTATCACAACCATTATCAACCTCAATGAAATAAAAATTTATATTTTATGCATCACCTTGAAAGGCCTCATTCACAACATCTTTACTCTTGAACATTAACAAAGAAAAAATTTGAATAGCTTTCACAATTATCTTCATTTTTCCAGCATGCATAAGAGACAAACTCACCTTCGTACTATGCGTTCTAACAATATACTCAAAACCATTCTTGAACATGTGATACTTATTCTCCTGGAGATGAAATATTTCTCTCCTATCATAAAGGTATGGGCTACCCAAAACAATACCAGGAATATTAAGAAAAAAAACATCAAGTTCAACTTCATCAAAGAAAGTTTACACTGATTGCAAATCTAAGTATGAATTTCCTCTGTTGTGGTTCCCATGATTTGGCAGATTTGGCAATACCAAATGATGCGACAACATCAAACCACCTTTAGATCATAGGATATACACCCCTTGGATCCAAAGAGGGATCTTTGTATATATATGAAGAATGATATATCTTTAAGGCTCAAAATGAGATATTAGGCTAGGTATGAAGCACAGGGGTTTTTTATTTTGTTTGTTTTGTTGTTTGGTTGGGAAACATCAAAGAAGGGTTCAATGTAAGGTAAAGGAATGAATGAAGAAGGATTTCGGAAATGGGGAGACAATTCAAATAAAATAAAAGTCCATTGGGCAATGGGGTCATAAAAGGGTTTACTTGCAACTCAATATCCAAGGCTTTCAAATGAGCTAGTCATCTAAATCAGAGGATCTTTTAAGATGATAGTAATGGGATGAAATGATAAGGAAATGAAGGTGAATGACAAGTAAACCTTCCAAGGTGACCACTTAGGAGCAAATCTAGGGAGAAGACATGCCTTAACCGTCTATGATCAAGCTCCTATGAGGCTAAATCTTCAGACAATAGAAAACATTAAATATTTTACACAAGGTGAAGCCTAAGATCAGAGAAAGACTTTTAACTTTAAATGATTTTGACATTCAACTTAAGGGATCTTAGAAAGGCAAACTATTCGAAAAAGACCCTAGTGAGAAAAAACTAACTCTAGATCTCCCAGTTTCCCAATTCTTCCAGCTTAAACCAAACAAGAACATCTAAAAAAAAACTCTAAATTCATACATTAGTAAGCAGGGAGAACTGACTACTATATTGGTTAAATTATCTTGAATTTTTTCTTAAATTACACGCTTAGCAGAAAATATCAAATATAAGAAGAGCAGGTAGCATTAGGGTACTTTACAGCAGTATATCCTAATCTAGATTACTGATTCTTATCAGAGAAATGGAATGTGATGCATAACAGAAGGGAAACAACACAAGATAGAACACTTCACCGCTGATTTAGATCAGGATACAATGAACATGCTTGTCATATTAAAGAGAAACACCAGTGACATACATCATTTTCCAATAGCTTGATATCAGTCTGAAATCATCTCCCAGCCTATTTTACAACTAAATACATAGAAATCTATCTTAGTGAAACAGCTTAAAATCTATGGTTAACCAACATTTACAATGTATTTCTGAAGAGTTCTTATATATGAAAGAGTGGTTGTAGAGGTAGATAAAACTTTAAATGAAACATTAAAACAGAGGAAGAAGAGTGCTTGCATCCCATTCTGTCTTAAGATCCCTATATTGAATGTCAGTACTTTTTGGATGAAAAAGTGGTCCTCGATCAGGCTGATAGTAACTCCAAAGGTATGTTCTTGAAGTACTCTCTGGAAGTTGGTACTTTGTTTGTACACTGGGACAAGTAAGGCAGATAAATTACTTTGAGGCCTTCCATACTGTGTAACCAATGCTCTGGCAATCTTAGGACTTCTGTCAGGGTGATAATCTTCTCAGGAACTTGATGGAGAATAAAAAAATTATGGGAACTTGTCCTTTCTTGGGAAAGAACATTCTGCGGATGTGAAAACGTTGATATGGCTTGTTTTATGTGCTTTAGGCCTTATTAGCCTTCTATATCACTTATAAGGTCTTCAATCTATATCTTCTTCCTTCAAACACTGGATTATAGCATTTATCTTTAATACATGCATCTAATCCTTTTAATTTGTCACTGATACACTTTACTGCTTCTCTTCTATCTTGTCTGTGGATACACAGGTTGCAAGGCACCGGAGGGTTTGAAACACAATTAATAACTCTGATCTTGACTGAAAATCATGTTTAAACCTCCTCAGGTACCTTCCCTGCAATCTTTGGTTCTGAAAATTGCATTTTGTGCTCTAGATTTCTCTGTCTGTGATTGTGAGGCAGAGAATGATTTTTCGCCCTCTGTAACCCTGCAAAACACAATAAAAATGTTATACAAAATCATGGGAGTGGATGGGGATGCTGTGGAGGCCTGTGGAGATGGTGGTGTGGCAATGGAAATGGTGGATGCAGGCAAAGGAATGAGTAAAAATCACGGTGGAATGGTGAAAACTGAGCTGATGAAGGTTTAGTGTGAGGAGGGTTTTAGACCATCCGATTAGACTGATGGATGATGATCAATGATCAAGATTTACCGGTGCAGTGTTTTAGACTGAATTAGGCAGAAGAAAAGACCTTTAGTGTTAAAACACAAATTTTAATGTTTGGATGAATTATAAAGGAAAAAAGGTTAAAATGAATGAAATCAGAGGCTTTTGGTGGTGGGCCTGGGGGGCAGAGGAAGAGTGAATGTGGACCGTTGGATCACTGGAAGAGATCAACGGCAGAGATCTTCCAATGAAATCATTTGGAAGCTCCGATGAAAATAATATGGATGGGAACGCGATGAAATGTGAGCTGTCGATATAGATCAAATGGACGGTCGAGATATTTAGATGGAGCTTTCGGGAGCAAAGGGGAAAATGTGGTTTTAGTGGAAAAACCACCGGTTTTGTACAGCTTCAAAGTGGTTTTGACATTTTCCAAAAATAACGCGATACACCCCGCCGCCTAACACGTGTCCCCCCCAAAACCACTTTCATTGCGTAATTTTGAAACTTTAACTGTCGGACACTAAAATCACGCAATATGCACCTCAGTTGTTGGATGTAGAATGGGAATACCTAACGGTACATGATAGCGTGCGATATGGAAAGATGCACGGGCGGTAAGGTGGGGAAGAGTCAGCAGTGGTTTTAATGCGGACCGTCGGATCTACGGAATGGACGACAGAGATTTAAAAGAGAAAGAAGAGGCGAAGGGGCAAGTTAATGGGCGGGGAGAAGGAGAGCCATTGGATCTATCGGAATAAATAGTTGAGATCTAATTGCATCGGAGAAAGGAAGGGGGCAAAACTCTGAGTTTTGATGTTGCGATTATGCGTGGACTGTCAGATCAAAGGGGAAATCAATGATCAGGATTTGATCGGAGGGGAGACGATGAGGGGCAAATGAGCGGAGCATGATTAAATCTGGGCTTTTGTTTCTTGTGGATTCAACGGTCCATATTAAACTGGTGGAGCGATGAGGTTAGGCTATCGAGTTCATCTCCAGCCGTCGGATCTACACCAATGGACGGTTGAGATTCAATCGAAGATCGCCAATCAGAGGAAACAAGGTGGCGCTTAAGATTTCTTGCAATTGGAAGTTATGTGAGTTAGCGCAGGCCATCGGATCATTAAAGTGATCAAAGATGGAGATTCAAGCGGAGGGGTAATGGAAAGAGGCTGATGGGCGTGATGCGATTACCGCTAACCATTGGATCGTTGGAAAGATCAACAGTCCATATTCAAGCAGAGGTCGATAGAACAAATATTCCTCGCATCGGAAATTTAGAAGAAACAAAGGAAAAGGCGCTCACGGAAAGTTCCCATCACGATTAGTGCCTGAGGATTTAGCGCCTGGTCTTGGGCACGGGTCATATGCGAATAAGGGGTTAAGGGCTTAGCCGAAAGGGGCTTAAGGCCTCAAATGAAAAAGGGGTTTATCAAGCCAAACTCAGTGTTTCTTGAGGAATTTCTTGGCTTTTGGTAAAGGGGAAAAGGGGGATTTAAGCCTGTAAAAGGGATTTTTAGTGGCTTGAAAGGATTTTGGGGGTTTTTAGAGGGGGGAAATGGAGTTAAAAGATGAAATAAGGCTTAATGAAAATGAAGGGAAATGAGTGAAAATGGGCAATTACAGGGCCTTTTGAAGCATTCTTTTTCACAAAATAGCAGGGCCTTTTTTAGTGGAAACAACAGTGAAGATCTCTCCAAAGGAAAAAGACACATAGAGGCTTCAAGGATGAAATATTTTCAAGGGAAAATTTTCTCTTCAAGGCTCAGAAAAATTTTAGCTACCTGTTTTCTATGTCAAAAATTTATAGGTGGCTAACATCCTCATCACCTGAAAATTTTCTTTCTTACATATTGAACCTAAAGGATAAGGTCTTGGATGAGGAATGATTTCTAAATTCAATTTCTAGACTAAGTATTCTGAAAGAAGGATTGTGTGTGAATCACTATCAAATAGGGTTTCAATCTTGCTATGCTTTGAAATAACTCTAACATGAAAAATTTAAATTCTTGCTTCATCATCTTGAGTGCTAACTTGACAACTTGAACAGATAGTGCTAGCAATTTTGTTACCTTTTATACCCATTGTGGTGATATTTTTTTCATCTCAAGGATCAGAACCTAAATCATGTTTTATTGTAGCAGTCAGCTTCTCCTTCTCCTTGGTTTCAATATTGTTGGGTCTCATCTTTGGATGACATTTCTAGAAATGATCTTCATCATGTCCATCTTTATAATAGTGTTTGCATGCGAGTTTTTATTTCTCCATCTTTATGGATGAATTATTCTTACCTTTACGCTTCAACTTACCATTTTCTTTCTCTTCAAGCTCGATGGTATCCTCACTTGTCTCCTTTGAGATATGTTTCCCTCTTGCTTAAATATGTGTGGCCTATACACATACTTCATCTAAATTTGAAGGATTAAAGATGAGAATAGTATGTCCTAGGTAACTACGCAAACCTCCAATGTAATTTAGAAAATTTTCTTTAGATGTCAAATATACACCCAAAAATAGTGATCCTCTCCTAAATTCTTGAGTATATCTTTGCACACTTTTTCCTTTACCTTGCCTAAAGTTTTTCCCCAATCCATTAAATCATTTTCCATGTATGCTAATGGATAAAATTTTCCTCTTAAGGAAGCAAAAAAATCATTCCAAGAGGTTAAGAGCTGCACTTTCCAATCTTAGTGAAGAAAACTTAATCTTGGTGTCATCATCCTTGATTATTTGTATCCTACAATACACTTCAAGCTTATCTACTCAATTTTCTACTATTTTAGCATCTACCTCTCCATCATACATATAAAAATAAAACTTAATTTCAAGCTTTAAAAATGGAGATTTACCGTGACTTTTTGGAGATTGTGGAGGTGTTTGTGAAGGGCTTGTTGTGGAATAAGATGATGGTAAAGATGGTGGTGAGGATGGTGGTGCCAAAGGTAGTTTTTCACCATTCTCATTACCTTTTTAAGGCTTTTTTCCATCTCCTTCTTCTCCTTTTGAATAATTATTTCCCTTTTAAATATTGGAGCTCTCACCTTGCATCATTATGCTTCTCTCCTCATATAGAAATTTCAACATTCTTGTCATATCAAAATATTCTCTCCGTAAGGATTCTTCATCCTATGACATATTTTTAGGATCTCTTTCATGTGACATACTTTTTGAAGATTCAACTAAAATTTGAGGAAGAATTTGTGTTCAATATTGTGGCAAACTTTCTCTCCTTGTCCATGACCTAACTTAAGGACTTGCAACCACAAGATTTCCTTCTCCTTTCTTGAGATTCAACTTTGTAAGCATCGCATACACTTTTCAATAGTTAAATCATCACAACAACAAAGAAAAAAAAAGCTTTGATACCAAGGATGACTTCTATGATATCATAATGAAATTTTTCTTGAGGGTTTGTAAATTGCAAGTATTGAAATTGACCTTTTGTAAGCATTTATGTTATCTTTTAAACACATAAAGAATGAAAATAAACTATGAAATATGCGTAATCAATAGATGTATACACCAAAATAATAATCACAACACAAAAAGTGATGAAGGATTCCATCCCCCTTGGGCTATGTCTCCCAACTTCCAATTGCTTGGCCGTCTTTCATTATGCTCAAAGTGGTGATCACATACATTTATAACACTGAAATGGATTCAAAGCTTGTTCGATCAGCTTCAGAACACCCAAAAATTTCTGTCTAGCCTGTTTCTGCTCCAAAATTGGTCAAAAACTGAAGAAGTTTATAGCCTTCCTAGTTTTTCTGCTAACTACACCACAAATTTCTCAAAATTCATACTAGTCCTACAATTTCACCCCATTTTCGGCTAACCGATCAACAATTTTCCAGATTTCCAGATGAAATTGTCAAAAAGTTAATTTTCCACTAACGCCTAAGTTCTTAAATTTAAGCTATAATCATATTGCTTTAATTATTAAATTTGTTTCATTAAAACATTCAGGTGGTTTACCCTAACTGTTGGCGGTTAGTGGGTAATGGTGTCACATGGGTTATGGTGAGGATTCTGGTGGCAGGCTAGTACTTCGTGCACGCAGTTCTTCTGGTATGGTTAAATACATTAAAATGTGGGGGGGGGGGGGGGGGGGGGTGGGGCAGAGGCTAATTCATGGTCCCTTACCCAAACCTCCAGCATGTTCACTTTACATAAGATTTCAGACAATAATTTTAATAATGATCATCGTTGCCCAATGGTTTCTTGTTGTAGAATTTGATGTGAGGTCACCATGTTGAATCCCATGGAGAGTTAATCTCGGAATTTGGCCAATTTGTGTGGCCCCCGTGTTGCCATATGGTGGCCTTTGGTTGGGCCACGTGGCAGTATGTGGTTGGCCATCAACCACCCAATGAAAATTCAACCACACAGAACCAATCAAATTTGGACAAGTGGCGAGGCCTGAATGCGCTAAAAAAAAGAGGCTATGTGGTAGCCTGCCACTGGCCCAAATTTTTGCCCATTATGTTTTCATTTTTTTTTAAAGTGCCAGTTTGGGAAAATGAACAGAACATGTTTTCGGGAGAATACAGTGTTAGTTTTCCATAAAACAAGTTGTACTGGATTTAGAACGATGAGATATACGTGGTCATTCAAGTTTCATACCATTCCGATGACTTTAATTTTTTAGCATAATTTTGAGCACCTGACCAATGGTTCATTTTCATTAAATTCACCATCTCTGTTGATTATCAACTTATAATATGTTACTAAAAAATAGTCAACCATATTCAATTAATGTCATCAACCTCGGAAACATGTTTTGGAAAGTATAGAACACTAGTAAGCTATAGTAAACATGGGAATCATTTTTTATAAATTGTATATACATTATATAACCATAATCAATAAAATTCAACAATATCATCAAGAAAATTAAACCATAGTAAGATATAGACAACATGGGCATCATGTTTTGGAAATTATTTTTATGTTAATAAAGCATAGTCAACCATAGTCAACAAAAATAAGTGTATGTAAATTATTCACCCATAATAAACAAAATTCAACCATGATCAAGAAAATTAAATCATATTAAGCTACAGTCAACATGGGCAACATGTTTTGGAAATTATTTGTGTTAATTAAGCATAGTCAATCATAGTAAACAAAATTCAACAATATCCAAAAACAATCAACCATATGGAATTATAGTCAACATGGGCATCATGTTTTGAAAATTATATGTACAATAATTAACCACAGTTAATAAAATCCAACCATTTTCAACAAAATTAAACTATATTCATCAAACGTCAACCATAGTCAACTATAGTCATTATGGGAATCATGTTTAAAATTATATGTACCTTAATCAACCATAGCAAAAAAAGACAAGCATATTCAATTATAGTTAACATGGGCTTGATGTTTTGGAAAATATATGTGCATTAGCCAACTAGAGTCAACTACAATCAACACGTGCATACAAAATTATGATAGTCATTAAATTTAATAATTTTCACTTAAATTACTTGATATGATAAATTGTTATTTGATATAATTTTATTGTTAATGTTCTTTTAAGCATTTCAATATTTAAATTTTAATATAAATTTTATAATTGTATTATAGCTTAGTAATATAACTTTCATATTAAACTTTATGTTGGTTTCCAATAGCTTTAGTAACTTTAATATTTTTTACAATGTGGACATCATTGCAATGTGTTGAACAAAAAATGATGTCGCAATGTAATGAAAAACAAACATTGTCGCAACACTATGATTAGAAAACAATGTAGAATTATGCCAACAATAAAATAGTCACAATGTGACACACAATAAGTGTCGTCACAATGTCATGTACATTCAAAATCACTACTGTGTGATGAAAAATGACAATAATCGAAATTTTATGAATAATGAAATCCATTGCACTCTGATGAAAAAAGAAAGTTTCCACAATATGATGAACAATAAAGATCATCACAATAGGATAAACAACAAACAACATTGCAATGTGATGAATAACAAACATTGTTGGCATGTGATGAAAAATAAACTTCATTGCAATGTGATGAACAACAAACAACGTCGCAGTGTGACCAATAATAAACATGATAAAAATATGATGAACAAAAAATCACTTCAATGTGATGAAAAAAAAGCATTCTCTCAATTTGAAAAATAATGAATAACATCATAATGGGATGAACAATAAACTTTGTAACAATGTGACTCACAATAAATGATGTCATAATGTGATCAAACATCAAATATCACGACAATTGGAAAAAATAATGGTTACAATGAAACAAACAAAACCATTAAGAGTTGTGGTAAATTATTTCAAATATAGTCAACCATGGTCATTTGTGGTCGAGATAGTCAATTGCAGAGAACATGGCCAACCATGTTCAAACATTTCCAAACCATGTTTAGTCATGGTCAAGATGGTCAATTATGGTTAACCATGTTCAACCATGATTTTTATAGTTAATATGGTCAAGCATGGTCAACATGGAAATTACAATGTAATGAACATCAAACATCATCATTATATGAAAAACAATAAATATCATTGCAATCTTAAAAAAAAAAAAAAAATCTATATTGTGATGAACAATTAATGTAATTGCAATATGATGAACAATTGGTGACATGTAAATGTGTAAAAAAATAAATGAGGTCACAATTTGATGAAAAATAAACATCGTGAGTAGCAAAAACAATAAACAACATCATAATTTCATGAAAATAGATTTTGTGACAATGTGATGAACATCAAATTTCATAGCAATTGGACAAAAAAATATTAACTCAATGTGACAAACAAAATCATTGACACCCATGGTCAATCATGTTTAACTCTGTCAACGAGGATCTTCCCTTCAATGACTCGGGACTAACATGATCAACCATGATCATATGTGGTTGAGAATAGTTATTCGTAAATGAAAAGGATAACAATGGCCAATATTTTAAGTATTTCAAACCATGTTCAACCACATTCAAACATGGAAAAACTATTGGAAAAAATTGTCTACATAGTCAACATGGTCAAGATGGCCAACCATGATCATCCATGGTCAACCACAATCATCTATAGGTAAATGCTAACAAACCTAGTCTATTATGTTTATTCATATTCAATCATATGTTGACTATAGTCAACCATGTTTGAATAAGCTCAACCATGGTTAAATCGTTGGGAATTAACCTTGTTGAACAATATCTTACCATGTTAATTTACAAAGGGGGTTTGTAGTTTTGAAAATAGATAAATGTATTGTAAGCATTGGAGGAATGGAAAATGTGGGGTAGGGGGGAATTATAGGTATTGGGGCCATATAAAAAGTTGTATCGAGTAAAAATAGGGGAATTTTATTAAAAATAGGGATTATTTCTATTAGGAACTTGTATTAGTAGAGGGTTCATAAAAAGTAATTTGGAAGGTTTTTATCAATATCTGGTGAGATTAAGGAATTATATAATATCCCAAATATTAAAGCACTTTAACATAGGTTTACTAAGTGGAGGCCCCGAGGGTTAAACATGGTCACCAATTTCAACAATATTCAACTTTGTTCAACCATTTCTAAACAAAATCAGGCATGGTCAACTAGTTTCATTCATGCCCAACCAAGAAAAATCATAATCAACCATGGACAACCAATTCAACCATGTTTAAACATGGTTAATCAAGCTTAACCATGGTACAACATGGTCACCAAATTTACTTATGGCCAACCTTACTAAAAAATGTAACATAAATACATATTATTGTTATCCATGATAGCCATTAGGTTTGTCTTAAGTGAATTTGACTAATTCACTTAGGCATGGATAGGATTTTTTTTTAATTTGATATTTTCAAAAAAAGTGCATGTATGAGGGTCTTTTGGAGAGTTTGAAAGGTCATCATTGAAGTAATATGTGTCATTGTCATAGAAAAATATGAAATTTGGGTGTACATAATTCAATTTGGTCATTATGGTGAATTTATATTTTTACAGACTTCCATAGAAAATTCATTTTAAACAAGTCAGGTTTTGCTACAGAAGTTCTGAGCACTTCCGTAGAAAATTCACCCTCCCGAACACAGGATTCGCTACGAATTTCACTTTTTTTTTCTTAACGGTGGGGAAAAGGCTATAGACTCTCATTAAAGGTCGAATCAAAGGTTTTTCAGAGCATATTGTCTCATCATTGATCCATATTGTTATTTTCCATCATTTTTTAGTACATGCATTTGCTCGGTCATCATATTCTCTGTCTAGCTCTTCCTTTTGATTTCTTATTTCAAATACAGTTTATCCTCATCCTTGTAAGTTTTTTTATTATCTTAGTATCAGTCTAGGGTTTGTCTAGCACGTGCCTCAAGCTAGGTCCTACTACCGTCAAAAGCTCTGTGTGTTGTTACAAACATTTTCGCAGGTGTCAAGGAAGGACCTAATCATCACATTTTGAAGCAATGGAATCACAAATGAATCAGTATAAAGGTGGATCTATTGTCAGGTATGAGCCCATGGATATGAGGCTACTTGAGGAAGACCCCACCTCCTCACAATAATTTTCTAGCGTGGTCTGCATTCAATTTTGTCAAAAATTCTAGGGATACCATGCACAAGTTTCAAACGATTTTGCTGTCAATTTTATAGTCTCATAGTCAAAAGTGGTCATTTTGAAGTTTTTTGTGTCTCCTTACATAATTGCACAAGCTACTGAGATCCAATGATGAGGGGAGTCATGGTGCAAGGTAAAGAAATTCAAATTATAGAATGGTGATGAATTTATGAAAGAGAAACATAAAGGCATCGATATGACTCCAAGTATATCTAGAATATGCCTTAAGGAGAATTTTTCCAAGTTCTTAATGGTGATTCATAAATATTTCACCTGTGAGGGTAGATTCCATATTATTTATCAATACCACTTCAAATTAATACTACACTTCACAGGTAAGCAACCCTTGGATCTACCTTTTTATTTGTTTAGGAGCTTGAGAAAAATGGAAGACAAGGTTTAGGCCAAACCTCAAACAATTGATACCTCCATCTTTCATCATGCTCTTATCAAATTGATGGTACTTGAAGAATTAAACAAACTAAAAAGATATTGGTCTACATTGTTGTTTTTGAGTGGCTATGAGGTTTATGTCCTTACTCCTAGGAAAACACCAAGATATAAGTCCAATACACAAGGGAAAGACAAGAAATATTAAGCAGAACCTATGGTTGACCATGAGGTAGAGATATAGCGTATGGCAAAGCCTATGGAGATGGAAGTTGAACAAGTGCAGAATATTGTGGCGAAAAACAATAATTCTACCAGCAATCAAATAAAATCATATACAGGAACCCCCAAAAGGCTCACAAGAAGTCAAACAGAGGGAAGAGGCAAGTTAGCAGACATCCTAGAGGAAATTGAAATTGAAGAGAGTCCTATTGCAAAACCTGCTGAAATCAAGGAGGAAGAGAACAAAAATAAAAGAGAAAAGGGCTAAGAAATTTCACTTTTCACAAGAAGACCCAGGGTTTATATTTAAACCTACAAAACCATTCACTAGGTCACAACAGTCCAAGGGAAAGATGCCTAAAATTATGTCTGAGAAACGAGAAAAGGAGAAGTTTCCATTGGAGGAGATATCAGAATTACCTTCTGAAAAATTAGAGTTAATCAAGAGAAGGAAAGTTAAATAGTAATACCAAGAGATGACTGATATGGAGTTTCTACAGTAACAACTAAGGGAACCTAGGATAGAGGTTCTAGAAAAAAAGTTGGAGATGGAATATTTCAAAGAGGAAGTGAGAAAGCAACTAGATTTTTACAATGAAATGGATGATGAGTCAGGGAATATGCTAAAGATGACATTACTTCTACACATGATGATGAAGAATCTTTGTAGGAGAAATAGGTGTCTACAAGCAGAAAGGAGGAAGCTACAAGGTAAGGCGAGAGACCAAGTGTTGTGAAACCAGCTCCAAAAATAGAAGAAAAGAGATATCAACGCCTTAGAAATAAGCCACTTTGAGGGGGAAACCTCCAATACATTACATGAATGAACAATTTTTGGATGATACAATTTACAAAACCTCCTTTCTATATATTGGAGTCCATGGAGCCATAATGTAATCCTAGTGGGCCACAATGTAATCCTAGCCGACCTAACAATAATAATTTAAGAGAAAAATAATAACAATATGGGGGTTACAAGGGTACAATAATAACAATAAGGGGGTTACAATAACAATAATAAGGGACTATACTAGTAATATAGGGGCCTAACATGCCCCTCTCCTTCAAAAAAGTGTTGTCCTCAACGCTTGAGTAGCTCTGGGTGCTTCTGTATAAAAGTTTCATCCTCCCATGTAAAATCTTCAATAGGTAAGTTCTTTCACTTGATGAGATAATCTGAAATTGATCAGTTCCGTAGCTGTTGAGGTCTTGTTTCCGTGACCACTTCAGGTTCCAATATTATTTTTCCTTCTTCATCAAGTTCTGGCAATATTGTTTGAACTGGAATATTTTTTCCTATAACCTTCTTTAAGCATGAAACATGGAAAACTGGATGCACTCGTGAAGAAGCAGGAAGCTCCAATTTGTATGCCATAGTACCAAGCTTTTGCAACACCTTGTAAGGACCATAGTACTTTGGCGATAATTTATTATCCTTACTAGCTTGCTTGAGGGACATTTTATTGTATGGTTGTAGCCGTAAAAATACCCAGTCTCCTACATCAAAAATTCTCTCGCTGCGATGTTGATTTGCCTGTTGTTTCATTCGATTTTGTGCCAAATTGATGCAGGAGCATTAGATGAAGAGGAAAATACTTTGTAATTATTAAAACTTAGGATTTTTTAAGTTTAAAAGAGTTAGATTTTTATGAATGATTTGAGTGGGTTTTAAGTATTCTTAATTAAATATTGTAAATAAATGAGAATATGAGAGAATTTGGTCCGTTGAGGATGTAAAGGGATTGAGAGATTTTTCTAAATATTAATTTAGAAATTACACTACAAGAAAAAAGCACATTGGTGAGGGTCATGCTTGTGAGGGACCTTTAAGGTCCGTCACCAATGTCACATATGGTGACGGTCCTTAAAAAACCGTCACTGTAAGTGTATATAGTGATGGTCCTTTATGATCCGTCACCAAAGACATTTTCAATGACACTTTTGGTGAGGGTCGTTAAAGGCCCATCACTAATTCTCTCTTTGGTGAACCTTCTAGTGACAAAATTTTAATGACCCTCACCAATGCTCTTTTTGTTACTTTTAGTGACGGTCAAAAAATGTTCGTCATCATTGATCATTAAAAAACCGTCACTGTAAGTGTATATAGTGATGTTCCTTTATGGTCCGTCACCAAAGACATTTTCAGTGACACTTTTGGTGAGGGTCGTTAAAGGCCCATCACTAATTCTCTCTTTGGCGACACTTCTAGTGACGAAATTTTAATGACCCTCACCAATACTCTTTTTGTTACTTTTGGTGACGGTAAAAAAATATTCATCATCATTGATCATTCCAATGAGCTTTTGATAACGCTATGTGTCTGTTAATATAGTTTTTGTCAAAAAGTAACAATTTAATACCATTATTTTGGAGTATTTTTTATAATATGTCCAAGGCCATAGTGGTTAGGTTCAGTCAATTTTTTAAGAAGTAATTAGTGTGTATCATTTCCCTCAATTAATGACTATTCGAATAGAGATTTCCTATGAGTCAACACATGCTTCATATCTATTAAGTTTATTATCTAGCAAATTCCCTTTAGATAAAGTTCCACTATTGTGTTTAGGAAATATATTATTTAATACCTAACCAAGCTCTAAAAAATCTATTAATGAGAAATACCTAACAATCCTCAATAATCTAGGTATACCTTAAAATTAATGCTTTGGCACACACTAACATTTCTTAGCACCCCACATGTCTTGGAACATCTTTGTACCTAGAACATCTTGTGATGACACTGACACCCAAGCACATGGTGGCATGCGCTAGCACAACATGGAGCTCTCCTAGCATCTATTATCATGTTTCATATAATACTTAGCATGCCCTGGAACACCTTGGTCGAATGCATTGACATACATTAGCACTTGGCACACAATGCTAGTTGGCATGTAATGGGACCTATTATTAGTGTGCCTAGCATGCCCCTTTTCAAAAAGATAAAGTCCTGACTTATTAACCCTCTTATTGGTTCTTCCTTTTTTTGCCTTGATGTTGAGATTGCAACAAGATGATGAGCTTTGTGGAAAGAAGTCGCCTTCACTAAGTGGGCCCACAGGCTATTTTTGGCGCAAAGCCTATTTTTAGACTATGTCTATTTTTAGACATATGGATCATGTTAGATAAGTTGCATGATGCTATTTGTGGATGGTTGGTCAAGTCGGAAAAAAATAGATGGACTTCTATTTTTAGACATATTGGGCGGAATCTATTTTTAGATTGCCAGTCTAAAAATAGATATGTCGAATATTATTAGCTCTTAATAATATTTGGACTCTAAACATTACCTTATTCTCTTGGAGCACTTCAGTTAAGTGCACAGATGTGGCACAGGAGCTGACAGAAGGAATTACACTATTCCTAAGGGTTATGTGGAGCTATTGCATGGATACTTCAGTTAGAACTCATGTGACAGAGTTTGGTGGAGTTGATTGAGGAAGTTAATGGAGTTGTGTTCAGTTTAACTAATCTAAACATAATTGAGCTATTTGTATCTAGTTTAACTAATTGATACAATTAGTGAGAGTGGTGTGAATTAATTATTAATTAATTCACTAATTATAAACTCATTAATCAACTAAAGAATGCATCAGTTAACTTTAGTGCATGGACAGTTTCAGTGGAGACCAGTGCAGAAATAAGTGAAAGAGCTGGTTAACTATCAGTTGTGACTATACAGTTGCTATTTGCAACACACAGATAGGTGGAGAAGCCCATGAGGATTGCGCAGTACAAGCCAGGAGGTTTATGTTATTTAATGAGCCATCCCATACCATTGAAAACACAATAGAGGCTGGCTATCAAGTGGCAAAAGATTGGAGCATGTGTTTTGCTAGATCTAGCTTGATAGTGTGTAGCGATTGAGGGTGTGCATGAGAGCTTGTGAGGAGCTTTTGTACTATGATTGTTACATGATCTCCATGACATATAATATACAGATATTTGGGGTTTTCAGCTTTAAGCTTTCCCATTAAATACTGTGTTTATATGTGTGATTTTTTGTGGTTTTAATGTATGCATGCAATTGATTTTATTTCCGCATGTAATGATCAATGGTAGAAGAGATTCTGTATTATGCATGAAGCTAAAATAGTGTGTGATCAGGAGAATCTCAGTGAATAATATATCAGCTATTCAAATTTCTACATGGTATCAGAGGGATATTGATCATTGGAGCAATTGCAAAACATTGAAGCGGTTGAGTTTTGTGCTGGTGGAATTCAAATTTGCAGTAGTGTTTTCTTGGTGTCGAAGTTGAGATGTCTTTCAATGGATTGTGATTGGAGTATGCCCTTGAGGGCAGGTCGAATTATATTGCATGGAAGGACAGGATGGAGGCGGTGCTTGATGACAATGGGTTGAAGGAGTTCATAGATGCAGAAATTCCAGAACCTACTTCTAGTGATGCTGCCATACTTGACGCATGGAAAAAGAAGACAGCAAAGTGTTAAAGGATTCTGTTGGAAGGTGTGAAGGATCACATAGTGTCCAACCTTCATGGTAAATATTCTCCATTCTTGATGTGGAAAGCTTTGATAGATTTATTCCAAAGCAAGATCGATCAGAGGAAGTTGGCGCTCAAGGATAAACTCATAAACATAAAAATGGAGAAAGGCGACAGTATGCCCAAGTACCTCACGAAGTTCATCCAATGCAGGGATGAGCTAGGAAGTGTGGGGGTGACTGTTGATGATGAGGACTTGGTGAGCTTGGCTCTCCTTGGGCTTCCGAAGAGTTGGCATTCCTATCAGGACTTTGTCAATGGTCGGGAGAAATTGCCAGGATGGGAGCGACTTTGGTCGGATCTTGTGCAAGAGGAGATAAGGTGGAGTACCAGGGACGGATCTTCATCAAAGAAATTTGATGAAGAGAATTGTGCTTTGGCTGCCAAAGCAAAGAAGGGGAAGAGCAAGAAATCTTCTCAATCCGGTGCGAAAGGCAAGAAGCAGGACATGTCCAAGGTGAAGTGCTTTCACTGTCACCAACACGGACATTATGCCACAAATTGTCCGCAGAAGAAGAAAAATAAGCAGGCTGCTGGATCTGCAGCTGGAGAGGCCTTAGCCTCGCAGTTTGAGCTGGATTTTTCATTGATCGCATGCTTGGTCTCAAGTGTGATGGGTTCAGTGTGGTTTCTTGACAGTGGTGCGTCTTTTCACATGACAGGAGATCGAGATTTGTTTACTGATCTGGATGAGAAAGATCTTGGAGTGCACATCGAGATGGGAAATGATGGTAGATACAGTGCGACCGGTATCGGTACCATTTCCTTTGAGAGGGAGTCTGGTAAACCCTTTGTATTGAAGGAAGTGATGCATGTTCCAGCATTGAAGAAGAATCTTATCTCTGTGGCGATGTTAGAAGACAAGGGATATGATGTTGTCTTTAGCGAGGGAAAGGCTTTCCTGCGCAGTAAGGCAACTGGTGAGACCCGGAGGATAGGGGTTTGAGTTAAGAACCTTTATCAATTGTAGGTAGATGGCTGCACAACAATGGCAGGCAAGGCATAAGGAGTGGTGAGTTGGGATGATGGCGAGTTGTGGCACTGGAGATTGGGCCACCTTCACCATGGAGCTTTGAAGATACTGCAACAGATTTCTACTGGGCTTCCTAAGGGTAATCTTGCGCAGTTAGATCAGTGCAAGGGATGTACCTTGGGAAAATTTTTGAAAGCCACCTTTCACGAGAAGGATAGTCACGCCACGACGATCCTTGTTAAAATTCACACATACGTGTGTGGACCTTTCTCAGCAGCTTCGACATCAAAGCATAGGTATTATGTGATATTTGTTGATGATTTTTCTCGTAAGTGTTGGATCTTATTCATGCAGAAGAATAGCGAGACATACTCAAATTTCTGTGAGATCAAGGCACTGGTTGAGAAAAAATCTGGGAAGCAGGTGAAGGCTCTAAGGAGCGACAATGGTGGTGAATTCATCTCTGGCGAATTCAAGGACTTTTGCAGCACAGAAGGTCGAAAAGGCTCGCAGCACTACGCAGCACGGAGAAGGACGGGGTTCGCTGAGCGGAAGAACGAACGATCGTGGGTGCTGCAGAGCGATGTTGCATGATCGGGGCCTGCCCGCCTTGTGGGGTGGGGGCATGCAACACTGCGATGTATGTGCGAAACCATTGTCCTCACGGAATGCTTGGCATGAGTACACCTGAGGAGGTGTTTTCTGGTAAGAAGCTTGATATTTCCCATTTGAGGATTTTGGTTCACCTGTTTACATTCATGTGACGAAGGATGCCAGGAAGAAGCTGGAGCCGACTGTAGAGGTTGGGATATTTGTGGGGTACACTGATACGCCCCACAACTATCGTGTGTATTTTTCAGACAGTTGCAAGACTGTTGTGCGACGAGATATAAAATTTCATGAGGAGAAAGTCATGAAGTGTTCGCTTGAGAGGAAGCCACACTTGCATGCAGATGAGGAGCTATTAGTTCCTAAGGATGAGTCTCAGGATGTGGATCAGCCACAAGATGAGGTTCATGGAGTGGAAGAGACCACTCGACGATGCCAGCCATCGAGAGGCGGAAAGCGCACTATAGAAGCTGAGCGACTAGCTCAAGATGCAGAGAAGGTTGTAGGAGCACCTACATCACAGTGCAGAGAGAGACAGTCACCTGACTAGTATACTAGATACATGGCTCTTATGAGCAAGTGTATCGTGACAGAGCCATCCTCTTTCGAGGAAGCTGTGGAGGACCCCACATGGGTATATGCCATGGTGGAAGAGTATGATTCGATTGTCAGAAAAAGTGCATGGGAGATTGTCCCGAGGCCGGAGGGAAAATTAGTGGTGGGTTCGAGATGGATCTACAAAGTGAAGCAGGCAGCTGACGGGAGTGTGGAGAAGTATAAGGCAAGATTTGTTGCCCGAGGCTTTTCACAGATTGAGGGGATCGATTATGAGGAGACCTTTGTACCTATGGTAAGGTATTCTTCCATACAGATGATTCTTGCTCTCTCAGTGAAAATGGGGTGGCACATTCATCAGATGGATGTGAAGACTGCGTTCCTCAACAGAGTCATTGAGGAGGAGGTGTACATAGAGCAGCCCGAAGGTTTCGAGATATTCAACGGCGGAAGTCGCATGTGTGCGAGGCTCCGAGCGCTATATGGGTTGAAACAAGCACCTCGTGCTTGGTACACATGGATGAACGGTTATTTCCATAGGACTTGGATTGTCAAGAGTGACGGCGGATCCTAACCTATACCCGGTTGTGGTGGAGGGTAAGTTGCTGATCATTGTACTTTATGTAGATGATTTGATTTTGACAGGTGATGAACTGTTGATACACTCATGCAAGGCTGATGTTGCAAAGGAGTTTGAGATGAAGGACTTTGGCCACCTTCATTATTTCATGGGATTGGAAATTTGGCAGCGCAGTGGTGGACTATTTGTTTCTCAAGGCAAGTATGCTCGGGAGATATTGGAGAAGTTCAACATGCATGGCTGCAAGCCTGTTGATACTCCTCTTCCTGGTGGTTGGAGGAAGGAGGTTGCTACTTCGGCAGAGGTAGTGGATGCCACTGTTTATTGACAGTTGGTGGGGTTGCTTATGTATATGGTCAATACACGACCCGACATATGCTATGCTATTAACCAGCTTTCACAAGCTATGGTTAATCCAACCAAGCACTTTTGGAAGGCGGGGAAGCATGTATTGAGATATCTCAGAGACACATCGGGATATGGATTATGGTACAAACAATCGGATGAAGATTGGGCAGGGAGCCCAACGGACAGAAAGAGCACATCTGGAGGGATTTTCAGTATCAGGTCGATAGCATTTTCTTGGTACAGCAGGAAGCAGAGATCTGTGGCACTCAGTTCATCAGAGGCCAAGTATATGGCAGCAATTTTGGCTGCATGCGAGGCTATATGGATGAGGAAGATCCTAGTCGGGTTGTTCGGTTCATACTTAGAGCCTATTATGATTTATTCTGATAATCAGAGTTGCATCAAACTCTCGGTTAATCTAGTATTTCATGATCGATCTAAACACATTGACATCTGGTATCATCATATCATAGATTGTGTGTAGCGGAAGGTCTGCATGTTACTTTCATACATTCCCACGGAGGATCATGATGTTGATATCTTGACGAAGGCACTCACCAAGAGCAAATTCGAATACCACAGGGGCAGGATAGGGGTGGCAAATAATCCTTATCTTGTTGAGAGGGAGTGTTGAGATTGCAACAAGATGATGAGCTTAGTGGAAAGAAGTCGCCTTCACTAAGTGGGCCCGCAGGCTATTTTTGGCGCAAAGTCTATTTTTAGACTATGTCTATTTTTAGACATATAGATCATGTTCTATAAGTTGCAGGATGTTATTTGTGGATGGTTGGTCAAGTCGGAAAAAAATAGATGGACTTCTATTTTTAGACATATTGGGCGGAATCTATTTTTAGATTTCCAGTCTAAAAATAGATATGTCGAATATTATTAGCTCTTAATAATATTTGGACTATAAGCATTATCTTATTCTCTTGGAGCACTTCAGTTAAGTGCACAGATGTGGCACAGGAGCTGACAGAAGGAATTACGCTATTCCTAAGGGTTAAGTGGAGCTATTGCATGGATACTTCAGTTAGAACTCATGTGACAGAGTTTGGTGGAGTTGATTGAGGAAGTTAGTGGAGTTGTATTCAGTTTAACTAATCTAAACATGGTTGAGCTATTTGTATTCAGTTTAACTAATTGATACAATTAGTGAGAGTGGTGTGAATTAATTATTAATTAATTCACTAATTATAAACTCATTAATCAACTAAATAATGCATCAGTTAACTTTAGTGCATGGACAGTTTCAGTGGAGACCAGTGTAGAAATAGGTGAAAGAGCAGGTTAACTATCAGTTGTGACTATACGGTTTCTATTTGCAACACACAGATAGGTGGAGAAGCCCATGAGGATTGTGCAGTACAAGCCAGGTGGTTTATGTTATTTAATGAGCCATCCCATAGCATTGAAAACACAATAGAGGCTGGCTATCAAGTGGCAAAAGATTGGAGCATGTGTTTTGCTAGATATAGCTTGATAGTGTGTAGCAATTGAGGGTGTGCATGAGAGCTTGTGAGGAGATTTTGTACTATGATTGTTACATGATCTCCATGAAATATAATATACAGATAGTTGGGGTTTCCAGCTTTAAGCTTTCCCATTAAATACTGTGTTCATATGTGTGATTGTTTGTGGTTTTAATGTATGCATGCAATTGATTTTATTTCCGCATGTAATGATCAATGGTAGAAGAGATTTTGTATTATGCATGAAGTTAAAATAGTGTGTGATCAGGAGAATCTCGGTGAATAATATATTAGTTATTCAAATTTCTACACTTGACACATATTGACATACCTTGGCACCCTGCGCCACATCCTTAGCACCTAGCATGTATTGGCATATCTTGGCATTATTAATTGGCACATGATATAATTAGCACACCCTGGAACTCCCAAGCACACTTTGGGAATTCTTGACATGCCTTGATATTCCCTAGCATGCCTTACCAATGCTTAGCATACCTTGTCACTCCCTCCTTGGCATGACAACTAACACTCATTAACACTAGTCTCTGGCAGTACACATTCCTCATATTCATTAACTTCCATGAATTTTTACCTAGTTCTCCCTTGATGTTTTTTCCTAATACTCCTTAACACTCATCAACATGCATTATCACTCTCTAGCACACCTTAGCACTCTTCAACATTCCCTTCCACTTCATAACATGCATAACATTAGTCCCTGACACATATTGGCGCTTGGCACGTGTTGGCGCTTGGAAAGTCTTACCATGTATGGAATACGTTAAGATGCATTGGTATGATTTGGCATGGTTTAATATTAAATTTATTTGTTATGATCAATTGTTGGAAAGTAGATGAGAAGCAACAGAGGAATACTTGGCACTTAGAATGCACTAAGACTTTTCACTTGGCACCTATTGCCACCTAGTGTTGGTGTGCCTAGCATGCCCCTCTTGGAAAAGGTAAATTGATGACTTATTAACCCTCTTATGTGTTAATTTCCTTGTAGTTTAACTTTTTTCTCCATTTTGTTGTCTTGACAGTCCCTGACACGCATTGACACACCCTTGCACATCTTGGCATGCCTTATCACTTAGCACATCTTCGCATGTTTGAAATGTATTCCCACTATCTGGTACATCAAGGGGGTGAAGAGAGATGTAGTCCTAAAGTAGGTCGAGTACGAGGGCTGAATAAGGGTTGTTAAAGGGAGGTCATGATCATCCTCCAAGAGTAAGATCATCATGTGAGGGTTCCGAAGAATGTTGCATACCTTAATGGTCGGTTTGCACTAGGAAGTAGGATGGCATATTTTTTCTTCTCTTCTGGTAGATCGAGCTTAAGGGAGGTTTCTCATGAGAATCTGGGCATGTGATTTCAATGGTGTCTTTGTGTGAAGGCCACATCAAATTCTGAAATGTTGAAATTTGCAACAAGAAATAGTGAGATTGGAAACCAGAAAGGACAAAAAAAAAAATGCACCCACACTAGTAAGGAATTTTGATGCACCAGGAGTGAGGAATGTGGGGCGTCTAAATTATTTTTCCCTTAAATAAATTGGACAATAAATTTTAATTCCATCTCATAACAACTCGTGTCAGTTAATTAAGTCATGATGACCGAGTTAGCTCAAGAAATTCAAGTTGAGGGTCTAAGATGAGGCATCTAGAGGGATTCTAATATTTTTGGGGTCCAGTTGAAGTTGATGCATTAGTGGGGTGCAAGTGCAATTACCTAAACTAAATGAGTTAAAATCAGTTTAACTAGTTATAACTGAGTGATGAGCTAGTGAGAGGTCTAGTGAATTAAATTAGATTTAATTCACAATGAGTGATTAATCAGATAACTGATAATTCGCTATTAATAGTTGCATGCATGTCAGTTTCAAGGAATACCCAATTGAGACAAAGGCTAAAGGGAACATAACTATCAGTTGTATTCAGAGAAAATTTCCCATGTGCAATTATAAAGTCATTGGGATGCCATGATGGATTGTGTAATCAAAGAAGAACCCTGACTCTTGTTCTGGTGAAGGACAACAAAATTGGTAGAAGGGCAGGTGTATAGGGCCTAAGGATGTGCATACTTTGAAGGACTAAAGTAACAGTCAAGTGGGCCAACCAACTAGCCCTAGTTCACTATATTGTAGAGGATTGATTCAGTGAGAAGAAGGGCAACCTCCATAGCCCTGGACTTCTCATATTGGAGTTGTAGTATGACAAAAGTGGCCATACCAAAGAGTTGTTCACAAATGGAATTGCGAACAACTTGTTACGACTCAAACTATTAGTGGACCGAAAAGGGGTTCCTAAGAGGGCAACTGCTAGGACAAGGGAAACAATGGAGGCTTAGCCCATTGTCACCACAGCTAAGGCTCCTTGCTCTTCATGGACATTCAAAGATGGGTGGAGTCCCGGTAGTTTAGGAAGTCACTTGTAAAGTATAGGTAAATGAATAGGTGGGAAGTGACCCTCGAAACCCTTTCCCTAAGATAAAATAAAGAGTGGGACTTGCTTTCCTTTTAAGCAAGGGAATTTATCTTCTAGGGAGAGAGGAGGGGGATTGAAGGGTTGAGGGAGAAGAATAAGACTTATGAAGGAGGTTCTCAATCGCTAAAATCATTTGGGAACTTGCATTCCCAAATGGTCCTTGATGAAAGGCCTTTGACACCAAATGGGACCACACGGGGCCAAGTGGACCCAACCTAGGTTTGAGGATGGAATTTAGCAACCAATTATGTTCCTACCTTGGACTTGAGATGAAGGACAAGAAAATTATGTTCCTACCAATGGCACTTGAGATGAAGGACAAGAAAAAACAATTCGGAGAAATTCATAACTTCTGAATCTTCTCAAAACCCTAAGAAAGTCATAATACATTGCATGTCTTTCTATGATCTCTAGGATGAAAGGGAAACCAAAATCAAAGCTAGACAACGTACATACATTGAAGATGGACTCAATTTTAGAAACTATCATTTAAAAAGAGGTTAGCTCTACCCCAAAATGACAGTCCCTCCTCCAATACCTTGCCACAACTTCTATAGTTGTCAAATTTTACAATAATAGAACCTCTAAGTACAAGATTACCATATACTTAGAACTTAGGTTGGAATTTATTTGATTCTTGAACTCTTTAGATGATGACTGAAGATCATTAAATATATAGATTGAAGCATTTGCTTGTAGTTATTGATGAACTTGTTAACCATCCATAGAGGAATACTTCCCTCAAACATGTACTTGATTTTGTCCACAATGAAAGAATCCTACTATGTTTTTGGTATATTCGACAAGACTACATCTTTAAAGTAATGAAGATTTAATTATTAATGTTTGAAAATCCTTTAAGAGATGGAGACAATCAAATTCACATAGGAGGAGGTATTCCCTTTGTGTAGCGAACCTCCATGGAAAGAAAGCAATAAATGCAAGATTAACCTATTGTTTATGTGATAATTAGGGAATGTATATCCATTCTCTCAAATATTAGTCTTAGATAAAGAGAAAGAATCTCCTATTTATTCTAAATAACCCTTAACGCTATTTATAGAATACTTTCTCACCATCACAATCACAATAGTCATTTTTTTAAGAAAACAATTACAACAAAACTTTAAATATGCAAATAAATAACCTCCATACATGAAGGTGAAAGCATATTTAAAACAAGTTTAAAGTAAATTAGAATATAATATAGAAAAATTAACAAAAAATTTGATAAAACATTAATTTAAATAATTTTCTTTGACATAAATATATTATTAAAAACTACAAATTAACATTAATAAATAAATAATTTATATAAAACCCCACTTTAATAATGAATAATTACTTAATTTATAATTAAATTATGAAAAATATTAATGTATATTGATTCAATGTGACTTAAAGAAATGACATAAGCCATTATAATTATCCCACTTAGTCACTTAGTTTCATTCCTTTGCCCTCTTGTTCCACTTATTTTTCCAAATTAAAAATTAAATCATTTGACTCAAATACGAAAATAAAAATATATGGCGCCTCATTTTGCCGCTATTGCATTATCCCTCTTCCTGCCCTGAAACGAGCTCACACGCTGAAACGAGCGCTTTTGTACAATACTGGTATGCAATTGCTCTGGCATAAATCCCTGAGACCCCAGTTCTCTTCATGAACGATTTCCAACAGATCATTTGCGTTTCTTCACCGTCAAAACGAGTTCAGAAAATGTATTTTTCTGCAAGAGAATGCTTAAATTTCAAAATCCCATAATTTTTTTTGTGGCTGTCACGAATCCTGTATACTCTGTCTTGGAGAAAATTCATTAAACAAGCCAGTGTATTCTACTCTGAACTAAATTTGTCGAAATAGATCTTGCTCAAAACACTGTTATTTCAGTTTCAATTATTCTAAGCTTTCAATGGAAAAGTTTAACCCTATTTTGGCTTATAGACAATATCTCATAAGCTAAGGCTCTCTATAAATGGACTAGAGGAGGTTGTGCTAAAAAATTTGTTTAAAAAAACGACAGAGTTTGCGAATAAATTCATTGAGTTAAAGGATGGGGATTCTGATACATTTCGAGTAATTTGATTGAATGATTTCTCTTTCTGTTCTGCACATTTCAAATTTTTGGGAGAATGGACATTCATTATTCTGGTATTTGACGGTATTCTATTAAAATTACACAGAGGATGATAGAAAGTTAGGGCTTTTAGAGGCTGGGCGTATAGAATGCCAAAATCTTTACAGGTTTTTGTGAGATTTTTAAGACTGTCAAATAGGATAGAACATTAGGGATTTCACTAAGCCAAGAAGGATAATTTCACATTCTTTACAGATTTACTTAAGAGTTACGAGACTGAACATTTTTGATGTTCAGGTGGTTCATAGATATCTTCAAGTGGTTTCTATTTGTATGGAACAAACAATTTCTGTTTGTATGCAACCAAGAATTTGATACATCAACTGAAATATTATGCTTTAACAGGTTTTCCCTTTCAGATCATCTTTGTGTAATAGAATACAATCTTTAATGCTCTTTAGTGTATGGATAAGTTAAAACTAATGGATCAAGAAGCAGTGACTATAGAAAAAGTTAGTAATGGAGGGAAACGTTATCCTTCACAAGATAACAACGTAGAGGTACTTTTTTGTTGTTTTGGCCAGAATAGGCCATCCAAGTAGGGCTTAGAAGTTACAGAGAGAATCTCTTTGTTTTCTTTTACAACGGCTGAAGTGGAAAATTGTTGCCACATTCTGGGGTCACCTCTGTCCATTATAGAAGGAGGTCTTGTAACCTTCTCCGAGTTGCCAGTTTCTCTCTAAGAAAGTTTGTATGGCAAACCAATGTTCTATTGAAGGTTTATTCATACAAAGGATGCGTAAAATGAAACTCCTTTAGTGAGTCCAAGAAAAAGATCTGGAGAAGAATTGGTGCAAAATGATACCTGTAGAAGAGCCGACAAAGTTCCAAAATTAGAGCCAACTTCACCAATTAAAAACTGCAAACAACCTGGAATCCTATCTTCAGGACGAGATTGTTTGAAGCACCCCTAAAATTCAGGTATGTTGTTACTGTGCTACCTTTCTATAGACTAGAATTATTTCTTTTATTTAGTCCTGGTTCAAACATTTGAAAGATAGACTTGATTTTTCATCCAATTGATTATGAGACTTTGTACTCAAGGTCACGAGAAAAAAAGCCCAATACTTTTCAGCTAGTCAAGCATAAGTTCTTGAAAGTTAAATAGTAACTGTCTCTATCTAGTTTCCCACTGTGCAGCGGGCATATCGCTGATTTTAGCAAGCCTTAGCATTTTCCTCTCTAACTGCATAAGGAAGCAAATTTCTGAACTCTTCCCTGACACACATGAAAGTCAGATGCAGTTTCGGCAATGGTGTTCGCAAATTATAAGAAATTATTGTACAAGAACCTTCTTACAGTCCTTGCTTCTCAATGCCAAGCAGATGCTACAATGAGAATTTTGTCCAACCATCCTTAGACTTTTAGCTATTGCAGTATGATTTATGGAGCAAAGATTTAACTGTGTCTTTATTGTTTATTTGCTCTTTCCAACCTGGATTGTTTATCTGCTCTTAACAGTTCACTTCCTTGAGAGCACAAGGCTGCCTTTTAAGTTCCCATTTTCCCTTTATTACACAAATATCCAAAAAAACCTTGTTACCTTGCATCTATTCTTTGATTCCTTCCTTCTTCCATTGATCTTCTAGATGATAATATGGAGGTTAATCATAAAAACAAGACAAGGTACACTACTCATATTCCAGACATGATTTCTTCATTTCTACATGTGCCAGAACCCAGTTGAATTTTCCTTCCTCTTATCATCTTGATTCTTGCTTAGCTTAGTCCAACTTCTTACTTTGGAAGTTTACAAAAAAGTTATAGAATCCATAACATCTTGTGTACTTGAGCGGTGCATTTCCAAAATCAATAGGTGAAGTCCAATTTCCTAGCGTCCAAATTCCTTCAATTCACTATTGATACAAAACAAGAAATAATAGCTAGCTGCTAACATTCTCACTTAAAGCTTAACAAGATTCCCGAGAATTACATATATCCTTTAGTGTTTCTAGTCATCAGAATTTAAGGAGCCAGTTTAGAAAATCTCACACATACAGGGAAATCAACAAAAACATTCTTCAAGAGATTAAAGCCAGACTCTCAAAAATTACATCTCTATCATTCCTACTAATAAAAATACGAGTCGATTAGGCTTGTACTAGTGCAATAAGAACATCTACCATGCTAGTGACTAATGTTTTATTCTTATTTCGCACAAAAGTGACCAGGTTTATCCCCATTGCTAGCTTCCAACATGAGTGGTTCCCTCTGGTGATTTCTCACCGTCAACATTTAGCCAACATAAGGCTTGGTCTAGTGGTAAGTTGGACCAAGTTCGATGCTAGAGACCAAACTTCTATTCCCTATAGGCATAGAAGTTTACTAGGACTATCTTGATTGGCTAGCCTGCAATGTTAGTGGCACCCTTAAGAGGGCTTCTGGCCATCAACATGAGCTGCAAGAAAAAATGATCTACCAATAAGGGGGAGTGCATATGATGACTTGGGTTCAAACCCTGACAAGTGAACTCCATTGTGTTACTAAGGGCCCATGATGAGGCCAAGAGGAAAATACAAAATTCAAGTCCAAATGGATTTTATATGGGCATAGAAACCCCTCAAATGCGGCAACTTAGCCAATGTTCCACTGTGTTTGACAGTGCTCTTCCCCATGTTATAGTGGGGAAGTGTTTCCCCTGCTTTTGACCAAAAATAAAATAACAACCTAGAGAATATATTAAAGCCAGACCATCCTTAAAAATCACATCTCTATCATTCTTACTAATAAAAATATGAGTTGATTAGGCTTGTTCTGGGGTAATTTAAGAACACATACCATGCTAGGGACTAATGTTTTATTCCTATTTGGCACAAAAGTGACCAGGTTTATCTCCATTGACTAGTTTCCAACATCAGTGGCTCCCTCTGGTGATTTCTCACCATCAATATTTATCCTACATAGGGCTTGGTCTAGTGGTAAGTTGGACCAATTTCGATGCTGGAGAACAAGCTTCTATTCCCTATAGACATAGAAGTTGACTAGGACTATCTTGATTGGCTAGCCTGCAACATTAGTGCCACCTGTTGTGGCCGTGTAATTTATAAGATTGGTAAGAATAAACGACAGAGGACAACATCAAACCGCTTTGGAGTCTAGGACCTATCCTTCCTAGACTCAGAGAGGGCTCTCTCTGTTTTTATGATTTAGCTTGATGGTTATAAAGGCTGATATTAGGCTAGTTATAGAAATTATGAGGGTTGTTTGTTTTGATTGATTATGTTGTTGGACAGATAGAGCTATGAAACTTAATCCATTGAGCTATGGAATCATAAAATGCTGAATTTTGTATCAACTTTTCAAGGGAATTCACAAGGCAAGCTAACTATGCAGACTGGATCTTACTGGCAGTGTGAATATGAGATGGAAGAAAACAATGAGTTCAACAATAGCTAAAGAGCAGTTAAGAATTATTTAACTATACTTCAGAAGAAAACATTAAGATAGTAAACACAGACAAAACTAAGGTGCTCTCTTAGCAAATCTTAATCTAAATTTTTTGTTTCACAATAAGACAAATTGATTCTCAGCATGAAATACAGAGAAAAACATTAACACAGAAGAAATATCACCATTAACATAGCTCAAGAATCCTGTGAACGGTCTCTTATTATTGATGCCCTAGAAAAAACTACAGTGCTCCAATACAATGATATTTACAACGCAGAGTCTAACAAGGTCCAACCCTTGATAATGAAAATACAAGCAGTATTTAACTGCAACTATGCTGGTTGCCCTAATCTACTTCGGCAATCTTCATTAACTACAATTTAATTAGAATTTGGCAACTGTGGCCATGCAAGGCCTTGAACAAAAAATATCTTTGGCAAAATCGACTGTAACATTACCTTTGGCAGCTCTTCGTAAATAAAAAAGGTATGATGAAAGTGGCCGAGGTGGTCACAAAGAGGCAACATTGGGTGGCTTTGACATCTGGCTCTGCCATTCATGCCACCTTTCCTGAATCATTAGTTCTAATGCGGCGCTGGCTACCATGTGTACCCTCGAATATCTCTGTCCAATATTTGCCATCGGTCACCAATTTTTGCATCTACATCGTCAATTTCTTTTCCTAGCTTTTGAAGCATAGCATCGATCCTATTTATCATAGAAGATGAAACATTGCTTCCTACATAAACTTTAGTCGCATGACACTTTGCATCCTTTGATAGCTAGACACAAAGAATCCTTCACCCTTGTTAGGAAAAGTTGAATTGGTGGCTTCACATTGCTGTTTACACTCAGTCACACTGTCTGAAGGAAGAGATTGTGTTGCCTTCTGTGGTATCTCAAATATACCCTTTACAAAACAACCAATTCCTCCTGCTATCATAATTTCCTCCATGTGGCCCTCAATTATATCATGTAACACCTGTGTTGGAGTTCGCTTGGCCTTTTTTCCACGGTATGAAATTTGTTGCTGCTTGTAATCTCTTACTTCAGCTAATGATTCTTCTCTTGTTTTCTCCCTCTTTGTCCCCTGATAGGAAGAACGTTGCCATATAAGGCCATCCTGCTCAAGTATGGGTTTATAATCGGAACGCCTTTTCCGCTCCTCTGTACCCTTCCTCACGGAATTTTCATGCTCATCTAATAGCTGAAAGAATTTAATAATCGCAGGAAGCTTTGCCTCTTGGAAAAGGCAATTAAGACCTCTGCATGACAAATGATGAACTCAAGAACATCCAAATCGAATCAATAGCAAAACACTGGCCATACACATTCTCCAGATTTTCCACTACAACGTATTCTCCTTGTGAAAGCTTAAACTTCTGAAAGTGCATCATATCCCATTTCAGGGATAGACTCAAAACAGACATCAATATTCAGAATAGGTGGACCAACAGTCCCGATCGTTGAAATAACATTTGGAAGAAAAATAAAAATTCCCGCAAAATTTTCTGTCAAACCATAGTCCTGTACAACATGGAAACATGTCACTACTCGTAGAAACTCTTCCACATGTCTTGCAAGTGGAGCTGCTCTTGATGACATTACATGGACATGTTCTCCCAGACCTTGTTTAATCTTGATAAAGACAACTTGATCAAAAAGTGGAGATGATTTTTCATGTTTCAACCCTTTGCGCATATTATTAAGCTTGTATTTGTATGCAAATTCAAACACCTTTCTATTTAGAAATCCTCCAACGATGATATTCTGGTTTAAACCTGAATATATGCGATCAAAAAAACATGTGGGACACCACATAAGACATTTGGTTTTAGTTCTGCTTTATCCTCCACCAAAAGCTTCACATCCCCGCGCCAGAAGCCTATTGAAGAAATTTTTGATATGAAAAATTCCTCTGTCACCCGATAAAATATATGTGCTAGAGGAAGAAACGAGAAATAAACATCCTTCTCTGCAAGCTCTTCATTCTGACATTTAAGAAAATAAGCAATTTCGGTCACCATAGAAACAATGTTTTCATTTGTGATCAATATGCCTTTAGGTTCACCAGTTGTGCCATTAGTGTACATTATCGTGCAGATATCACTCTTTTTGGGTAATGATTGTTCAAACCTCCTTTCCTTACCTAGCAACAAAAATTCATTCCAAGTATATACTTTGAGCGTTTGTTTTACAAAAACCCGAAACCGGATTTCGGAGGGCCCAGCAGATGGTAAGACATATTGTGATTGGGGGGGGGTGCGAACATATCCTTCGCTTTCCACGTGGTTAATGGCTGAGTTTGAAAAGTACCCATTTCGAACCCCCCCTCCTCCACTAAAATTCAAAACACTGAGGGGGTTCGAAATCAACTTGAACTGTCAATCTAAACCAACGGTTATCCTTCATAAGTCAAACATGCATGAGGTTTAGCATAATATCGGTAGAAGCTCCACTGCCATAGTGTTATAGTTCTTAGCTCTTAAATCTCCTTCTACCAGACCATCCTCTATCGGAACACCAATATGCATAGCCTTACTTGCATCAGGTTCATCTTGGGATTATCTTCCTCCACTTCATGAGATCTCTGCTCATTTGTAATAATAGATTTTGAATTGACAAAACATTCAGCCATTTCATTGTTTATATTGCTTTTAGACACACTTTTCGTTGTTGATATAGTGTGGGGAAAAGACTTGTTTTCATATTTATAACATGGAACCACCAGCTCAATCATTTGAGAATCTTCACTGCCTCTATGTATATGCTCAATAGAATCTTTACTGAGGCTTACTATTTCATTTTTTTTTTTTCGCTGATTCAATGTTTTGCAATGTCATATCTCTGAAACATGGGTAGTCATCGACTGTCACTCTCGCTATCTCCCTGATTTCTCTCTTACTAATTGATAGCTCTCCACCAGCTTTATTTGACGAGCAATAATGTCAGCACATCTTGGAAGAAGTTCAACTGGCTGCCCTCCTGGGATCACAATATACTCAATAGCAAGTATGGCCTCTTCTAAAGCATCAATCTCTTCTCGGGAAGATCTTTTCTTGGCTGCTCCATCTGATATCTCAATATCATTCTTAAGCTTTTTGAATGAATTAAAATAACTTGCACCAAGAGTCTCCAAACCAAGAATAGAACGCATGACCCTTACCATCTCCACCATTATGTTTTTCTTCATCACAAATATGGGTAGACGCTGATATTTAGCCACTCCTTGAATCCATGAATTATCCTTGAGCTTAGAATGTAAAGCAAGAATTGCATCAGCTGCTCCAATGTCATTTGTGAATTTAACTGCTTTCTCTAGGCCCATTACTTCACTACTTGCTCCAGATCAGCCTCCATGATCTTTTATAAGTATATAAAATAAGTGGTGAATCATCATCCTTCCTAAATTGCTCATAACTACCTTTCAACCCAAAAATATCATCATCACCACTCTCATTACTAGCCTCAAAAACACCATCGGACTCTAAACATGTCAAAGTGCTCCTAAAATGGCTTCCAATGCCTGGTTCTGTTGTGGCAGGAATTCCATCTGTCACTACCTTCATAACCATCTGGCGGACCTCAAATGATGGAGATTTTCCTATTCAAAACATATAATGGAAATTTTATATGAAGTTTGAATAGGCCAAGATAGATACTTGATTAATTATTTTTGTTTTTGAATTGACATTGCATACAATATCATCTAGCATATTTATCCCCTGGGATGGATATGAAAAACTTTATAGAGCACCTACTAATATGGCATCCACAGTTGCTTCTAAGTTGTGATGAATACGACATTCGGTCCTTGATGTCATCTCTACAGCATAAGTAAATGAGGACGGTCCTTTTCTCTCAAGTATAACCTTCTGAACTCCCCTTCTCTTTGCCTCATCATCTCCAAGGGAAACACTCTGCACACTCTCTACAAGCATCTCTAAAGAAGGATTCTTTATGAGATTTTCAATAGTCATTCCATGTGCAGTTCCAACCAATTGGATTCCATGCTGAGAAATAGTACTCGCTACCATTGCTTCAGGCTCTGTTCCAATTTCATCAATAATAACTGTTTGAGGCATATGATTTTCAACTGCTTCAATCATGACTTTATGTTGCATATCAACATTTGGTACTTGCATTCTCCATTACCAACCAATGCATGCATGAGGGATGTCTCCATCACCAGCTATTTCATTTGATGTATCAACTACCACAGTTCCATATTAGGCTGATTGGATGGGAGAGACATTGATGTTTTTGAAACATCAAACATATTTCCCAATTTCATATCTACTCCCTCACTTATTGCTCCAACACTACCAACTACAATTTCTTCTACTGTCAAGACACTCTTATTCTTCATTATCTGAATGTGAATCAAATTTAGCATCAGAGGAAGATGATTTTGCCTTTGATTGAACTTCAAACCCCTCATCGTCAAATGAGTTAAACCTATCAGTTCCATCTTTTTGTTTCCCACTATCATCTGTGCCATCCACAGCCTAAGAAATGCCCTCAAGATCGGGTTCAGTTGCAACATCATTTGTGTCTACAGTGGGCTTTGATTTTTTGAGAAATATCTTGTATTTTAACATTGATTTTGCTTATTTTCACAAAGGCTTTCCTCAACTGTCTGCATAGAAATTCCACCTCCCTTTGTCCTGTGACAAATACCAGTATACCACCAGGTGGTAACTTCTTATGAATAGCTAAGACCTTTTTGTAAGCCTTCCCCAAGTAATCTACCAGCTCTGTCTTTGCTGAGAGATGAATGGTTATGGGAAGTTGCCTTGTAGCCACTTCTACTACAGATGGACTCGAAATAGGAGCTACAAAATTTGTGCCCAAAGGAGCACATTCAAAAGCCTTAGAAGTGGCACTGGTTTGTGTATCTAGCTTTGTTAACAAGTGGCTAAGGGATTCATTGTTGTGAGTGTCGATAAGATTTAAGATACTGAGGCAGCATACAACATAAGTAGCAGGTCCAGGTGGTGGGGCACTAGTTGGTGAAGCTAGTTCAAATTTGTTCCATTTCTGCTAATGAATTTGAAAATATCCAGGACAAAGTGTAAATTTGAAATTTATCCCGTGCCAACACCACCCTTAATAGGGCTTTTGGCTATCAAAAATATTTGCAAGAAAAAATGGTCTACCAATAAGAGGGAGTTCATATGATGACTTGGGTTCAAACCCTGACAAGCACACTCCATTGTGTTACTATGGGCCCATGATGAGGCCAACAGGGAATACAAAATTCTAGTCCAAATGGATTTTATATGGGCATATAAAACCCTCAAATGCAACAGCTTAGCCAATGGTCCACTGTTTGACAGTGCTCTTCCCCATGTTATAGTGGCGAATTGTTTCCCTTGATTTTGACCAAAAACAAAATAACAACATAGAGTGTTGTAATATGTGCACCTCAATGAAATTGATTAATATCGAAGGCGGGTCTTTTCCATCTTGGTAACTCCCTCATTATCGCAAAAAGAATTATGCTTATCCTAATGAACTTGCATATCTGCAAGTATTTTCCCAATCCAAATTGCTTGACATGCCCATTTTGTTGCTACTCTGTCTTGAGTTTCCTACATTAAACCTTGGAAGTTAGGGGAGAGACAGATCTAGTGATATAAACTTTTCCAAGGAATTTGATACCTTTTGCAGGGAAACAAGGATCAAGAGGATGCTAAGAATGTGCTTGTAGAGTAACAAATCCATCATTGAGATAGCTAAAGCCATGATCTAGGACATGGATTTACCCATGTGTCTTTAAGCCAAAGCTTGCAACACATTGTCTATATCTTGAACCAATGTCCTCGCGGGATCTTGAAGGACAAAACACCAAATAAATCTTTTGTTATTGAGAAGCCATAAGTATTACATTTTTGTTTCCTTTTTTTTTGTCCAATTTATATTCATATTCATGATGAGAAAAGCACTAATATTGAACCCTTGAACATAAAGGCGGTCTTTGTTGGATAGAGTAAGACATCCAGGGCCTACATGATCTAAATTAAAGTGCAACTTAAGACATTGGTGAGCAAGGATACGAAGTTTGATGAATATGAATGGTCCTCAAAACCATAGAAACATCCTATAGTGATTAATGCATGCGAAAATGTTGTTCCAGATTCTGTTCTAAAACTGAAAAAGAAATCAATGTCGGATCAGCAAGATTCTAGTCAAGGAACAGAGACCTAATTACTTACTAGTGTAGCCAGGAAGTTAAGATGGCTTACTCAAACATTGTAGGGTGTACAGGAACAAGTGGGAGCATCTAAGTCCACGTTTCAGGCGAGTCGTCAACCTAAGAAATTTCCTACTTGTGTTGCACTAATGTCTTCTATTCTTCAGACATTGCCCTCCCTTTTTTACTTCAATTTCATCTTTGAGAAAGGATGTTTCCTTGGTAAATTTTTGTCATTGTATGTCAAGGGGATTTGCTGAGCTGAGGAGATAAATGCGGCACTTGATGAGCAGTGGCTCACAATTGAGGGTAAACTAGCTTTCAACTGAAAACACGTAAGTGTGTTCTTCCAAATGATCATTGAGAAATGTCTTTCAAAGTTGCTGAAAAAAACTCTGGGCACAAATTTGGACTAAAATTGACATCGTTGTTGTGCCCTTGGGATTGATTTCTTTTACATGTAGTTTATAAGTTGCAGATATAAAGATACCATTTTGAGATCATGATGTGCAGATATCCTGAGCTCACATATTTTTGGTGAATGAAATAAGAGGTAGTGGTGGTACTAGTGTGAGAAAGAAAGACCATCCTCCTTTATGAATTATTCCTTGTAGGTATAACTGCTGTAATGAAGTGAGTTCTAGGTGGGAAGACTATCTTCAGTAAGCTACAATGGTCCATCAAAGTGTTTTTCGGTTAGTTCTACTGCCAGACTTGGCAAGAGATGGCTCAAAATTCTTGCAAGTGATCCACCAAATATATATCATGGAGAATTTTCAACTCAAAATGGCTACGATACAGACTAAGGGATGCATCAGGGATCTGATTTATGATTTCTGGTCATTTACCTTGTTTTTGTAGCTGATTGGATTGTTGCCTTAAGGAGTTCATGCTAGTAAACTTCCTAGTGGACCCATAAAAGAAATATGTTCATAATCATTTAAATTCCTTTCCTGTAGGTTGTCATATCAAAGGAATTACCCATGGCATGATCAAAGCAACTGTAAAGAAAAAGAAAAGAAAAATTTTCTAAGCTTAATGACTTCTTTCCATTGCTAAGCTAACTAGGACAACCTTGAAATATTTTTGAGAAATTTCTATGATGATGCTAAATTGGTCTTGCAAGGCCTGTCAATGGCAAATTTTACAGCTTGATTTCACAAATGGAAATTTAGGGTGACTAAAATATCTTCTATAAAGTGCAGAGGACCAGTCACCAGAATGCAAAGAATTGTTTTGCTACAATGTTTATCTAAATTGATGGATAAACTCTTAACTAGACTCCTCAAACATTGATGATGTCATAAAATGATTGAGGGGCTCTTCCAATTCAGCACCATACCCAGCATATTCATGATTATCTTGGATGGTATTTAGGCCATTAATGAGATTGGAAAGAGGGCTCTCATATTGGAATCAAATTCAGCATATAAATAGATCTATCTAGGTTTGTACAATAATTCAACTCATCTCAAGGTGGTACAAAAGTCCCTTTAGGTCATCAAAAGCAATGTCTTTCTAATTTATTTCGTCATTTGAGTGAATGCCAGTGCTTTGTGCCTTACTGATCTTAAATTCTTAACTGTCTGAGTAAAATCACTAACTTCTGCAATTTACCACAGTCAAACTGTATAAGTCACCTATCAGGAAAGAACAACTTCCTTCACACAATAACAGGTCTAGGAGGTTCAAGAAGCACACTGAGCTCTTTTCTAGCATTATTTTATAGGATTAAATGGATTAGAAAAAATTATTCTGATTTAGTACACCACTAAATTGGTAGAGGTGCTCTTGCAGCTGGAATTGCAAAGAAAAAAGATTTAATGAAGTTCAGCAACATTTGACACCACTATGAATGTAACAAAACAAGATCAGTAAGTCTTGATGAAGACTTCGGATAGCATGAGCTTCATTCATTGTGTGAAGATAAGTATATTTATGATACCAAATCCCTTGAAATAGAATTGGGTATAGGGTGGTGGTCTCACTCTGAAGACAAAGGGTTCACAGCTGCAGCAAAAAAGACACTAGAAATATTTAGTTGTGTAAAGTTTAAACAAGGCCTCTTGTCTTGCAGATTTTTAGGTGAATGCCTTAAAAGCATTGATGAATGTGTGAGCCTTGTCAATATTCGACAAAAAGGTTGTAAGTTCATTCGTGCTTGAGAACTATCATACTTATCCAAAACAATTTATGTGCTTGTTATGTATCTAGACTCTACCTACTTTCCTTGTTTATGGTATAACATTTTCGGTTCAATCCGTTTTGGTGCTTATCCTTCTGTTTATAGGACCTCATATTGTGTCTTGTTGGATAGGGGATGAAGTTGGGATCAATAAACCTAAATGCAGCCTTGTCAGAAGAATCAATAGGTTTTTGTGTTGAAGATATTTTCAATTATCTGTTATCAATGCAGGTGTTAGCCCCCCTTGGTGACCCAACAAATTACATGCTAAATTTTCTCTTTAAATAGGCCCAAATTTTGATAATTTTTGTGAGATGGATGTCCAGATGTATAGTATCAATAACAAATAAGATGCAAAATTCGACACTTTATGCAAAGGAGATCAAAATAGTGATCACAAGCCTAATATCATTGACGTATATCAAGCCATTAGATATTATTCATTCTCAAAATAAAAAGTACTATGAAAATGGAGAATCAAAGATAGGAAGAATGTGGGAGATGTCCTTTCTGATGTCTCTCTTATGAGTTTGGGATTTTTTCCTATTCTTTTCAGTTGTGTTGAAAAAAATAATGTTGCAAACATACCTTTAGCTGTAATTGATATGCTCTTAAAAGGTTTCCTTGCATCTAATACATGGGTTCCTGTTTTTCAAAAGAATTTTCCCGAAAAGTGTGTAATTAGTCAGCTTCGACATGATAGTTGGAGAGATTAAGCTCTTGCAATCTTGAATTTACGTTTATCTTTAGCATGTGTTAGAGGAGGTGCTGAGATATTGCAGTTTGCTGGGATTTTTTCAAGCTTGTCAACATTTAGTCACTTCCTACGAGATGAACTTTCATCGGGCTTTAGAGATAGAGAGGGTCTATTCTCTGTATGGCATAAAGATAGACAGTGTGATGGGTTATGGGGGTTTAGGGCTAGAAGTTGTAACAACGAGGGTGAATTATATTGGGGAAAATGCTACTGTTGTTTCAGTTCTAGACAATGCATTGCCATTTTATTTTTTATTTTTATTTTTTCCGAAAAAGATTATATCTTGTGTGCATTGTATGTTGCTGACCTTCCAACCGATGCACTTGGTAGGAAAATAACATAACATAAAGACCCTAGAATTCTCTTGTTGCATTACGAGAAACAGAGCATGCCATTACTATTATGTGCCATCTTGCAAAGAACCGAGTGACATGACTACATGTTATGCAATGTGTAAATTTAGAACTCAGGGAAACTAGTATACATCTATGAGCCTTTATTGTTGGAGAAGGTCTTATCTATACTCAAGATAATACTAGGGAAAGTATGTTTTTGAAATGCCCTCCCATTCAAAAGGAAAATCTAGGTGCACATGAAAAACCTTAAACAACAAAAATGGATGGTTTGGTGTTTCAATAAGGGGATCTATGGCTAAAAGAAAATGGTGGATAGCATTGTAATAATTTGCACTTGATCTTGGAACAAACATTTTGTCATTATTCTTGGTAAAGGGTGAAGCTAAATCAGAAAATATTACTGCTTCCTTTACGAAATACTCAGATTTGGTTTCCTTACAAGTGTTCATAATAAATTTTCTAATTTTGAATTTTTTGTGAAGGCAAGCAAAAGCAACAATTGAAAGAGTAGAGGAAGCTGGCAATATCGATCTTGTTCATTTAGTAGAGCTTCCAGTGTCTGAATATAACACATACCCAGTAGGAATGAGTATTTAAATATGAAAGTCATTGGTTTGATGTATTGTTTCTTGGGTCCAGAGGTGTGGCCAAGTACAAGTGAGGTTTTCCTTTGGCATGGAAAGTACATGCTTGAGACCTTGAAAAGATTCCAAATGATTGTTTGTAAATCCATGGTCACCCCAATGATGCCAATTCTAGGTTGCATGCTGACTTGAACTCAGATATGGTAGATCCTTTGATGTATAGACAATTTATTAGATACTTGATGTAACATCAAACTTGATGTAACATCAAACTTGATGTATGTTTCATAGTGAACACCTTGATCTAGTTCACAGTTGATCTGAGGTATATTCATAGGGTAGTTGCAAAACATTTTCTTTGATATTTTTAGGGTACAAAATAGTATGGTTTGAAATATGCAAGAGATGGTGAGTTGATGCAACATGGATTTACTGATTTTTATTGTGTAGGAGATGCAAGTGATAGGAAGAGTACTTTCTGGTGCTGCTTCAATTTGGGTTTAGAAACAATTTTCTGGTTGACTAGGAAGCAGCGTTTAGTGCGATTGAGTTTAGAAGAGATAGAGTACATTGCAATCAACACTACTAGTTGTAAAGCCATATATGGCTTCACAAGTTGATTGCAGCACTAACATGTAAGATGTTGGAGCCCACTTGGGTCAATTGTGACAATTAAAATTGTGTTGAACTCTATGATAGTCCAATATTCCATGATTGCTCCAAGCACATTAAAATTAGGTACCATTTTTTGGGAACATGTTTTATAAGGGAGCAATTGATCTAGAGTACATTCAGATAGGTTGCAAATATCTTGACTAAGTCTTTGGCCAAGGGAATTTCAAGATATTCATGGGGAGACTTGGATGGGTGGAGAACAATTTTCTCAATAAGAGGTAGTATTAAAATATTGTACCTTGGATAGTCTTTTACAATCTGGTTGCACATGTGGTACTCCTTGGCACATGTATGAACGAGGTATGAGTGCTTTAGTTGCAGAATTTCGACAGGATAGTGAGGGGCACACTTCCTCTTTCCAAATTCAACAGTATGGCACTTTAATTGTGAGGGAGTGATCAATCTTATAGATTGGATTGTTGCTCTATTCTTAACAATATATTCTCAGCAATTTGCATGTGTTTTCCATGTAAAATAGGGTGCATGCACTTTGCAAGTGTTAGTTTTAAATTCATTTATGTAGTTTGCTAATTTTGACCTAGTCTGAAGTCTAGTTAAGAAGGGTGCATGCAATCTAGCGATAGGGTGTAGATATCAAGGAGATTTTATCTCTTCCTTGGAGCACACTAATTAAAATCTGTCCATTATGTAGAGATAGGATGCAGACCCCAATGACCTTAAAACATGTACTTGCATATTTTTAAGTTTTGTATTGTCACCATTATTTGACATGGGTCTGTAGTATATACTAGCAAGTTGTACTAGTCACTATTATCAGAATTCTAGGTTGGGTTTGGAATAATGGACAATGCCAAAATGGAAAATATGTAGTAAGAATGTCTACAGGTTTCAATCTCCACCTATTAGTATGAACGCATGCAGGTTCGAAACTTTACCTTTCTTATTCCATTACACTTCCCTAACATTGTGCTGGGATAAAAACTCATACAAAGTTTTGTATCATGTTAAATTTGTTGAAAAATATAGAAGAAAACTGCAGTTTAGCTGCTGAATATCCATATCTAGATATGAATCTGACCTATCCATGCTAAAATTAGAATCATATGCCATTGCTGTTCACGTCTTCTCCTTTTCCCCATCTTAGTTTTCTTTAATTCTGCTATATGAAATTGATGGTAATAGCAGGTAAGGATGGACTTTGTAATGATTTTTATTTTTTTGGAAAACATGTCTTATATTTTTAGAAATTATTCAAAAACAGTAGAGAAAAAAGTGGAGATCATAAACTCTTATCAAAATATAAGAGCATATAAAAATAAACAATGGGATCTAAACATTGGACATCTTTGATCAGTAGTGTCTTTGGCCAAACGTTGATGGTATACCTTATCCCTCCACAGAACATAAGCATAGAATGAGATATCCTCATGGTGAAAAACATAAATCTTCCATAGATTGAATAATGCAAAACTCTGTAAGGACTGCCATATCCCAAAGAGGGCAATACGAACTAGAGATTGACAATCTCCAAAAGATGTAGAACACCAATGAATCTTTCTTGGAAGCAGAACTGAACATTGATCATCTATATGTCTCCAGCAGTGTTTGAAAAACTAACACTCACAAAAGATAGGTAGGACACTGGTCATCAGAAAGGATGGTGGAGAGGGAGGCATTCCATAGGTTCCATGGGATGTGCCTTCCTTGTGGCCGAGTAGTGTGGTGTTTAGGGGTTCGGTGCCTTGGAAGGGCTTGTATCTACATCTTCTATGAAAGAACAGTTGCAATTGAGTTATCAAGAGAAAGAACAGTTGCAATTGAATTAATAATAGTGAAATATGAACTTTTGTAGTTCTACTTATGTAGTTGCGCCAATATTGACAATCAACTGCTCTAGAGATTGAATTCTTTATGGAAGAAATCCAAGATATTTGTGGCAATTTTCAAGCTTATTATGTGAGTCGATGGAATCTTCCTTACCCATTACTCTTATGTGCCATCTTGCAAAGAACCAAGTGACATGACTAAATGTTATGCAAGGTTCCTTACCCATTACTCTTATGTGCCATCTTGCAAAGAACCAAGTGACATGACTAAATGTTATGCAAGGTGTAGATTTAGAACTCGGGGAAACTAGTATACGTCTATTAGCCTTTATTGTTGGAGAAGGTCTTATCTATACTCAAGATAATACTAGGGAAAGTATGTTTTTGTGATGCCCTCCCATTCAAAAGGAAAATATAGCTACACATGAAAAACCTTAAACAACAAAAATGGATGGTTTGGTGTTTCAACTTTCAACAAGGTGATCTATGTTTTGAGAATTTGTAGGGCTGGAGACTAATTCAAATTCTCTTCTTGATAATTACTTGTGAGTTTACTTGAGTTACTTATGTATTCTCTTTCTTAGCTTATTTATTCTTTCATGGGACAGGTTTTTCCCTCACTCTAGGAGCCTAACTTTGTGTCTTTTGTATTTTGGTAATGGATGGTTTGGTGTTTCAAATTTCAACAAGGTGTTCTATGTGTTGAGAATTTGTAGGGTCGGAGATTAATTCAAATTCTCTTCTTGATAATTACTTGTGAGTTTACTTGAGTTACTTATGTCTTCTCTTTCTTAGCTTATTTAGTCTTTCATCAAGTCAATTACCAAAATACAAAAGACACAAAGTTAGGCTCCTAGAGTGAGGGCAAAACCTCTCCCTCTTGGAGAGGAAAACCCACGAGAAATTCTTCTTATAGATCTTCAAATGACAAGTACCATCACTAAGACTTAGACCCTTGACCTATGAATGCTTCCAAGACCTCACTACTGCTTCTTTCGTTGCTTCCAATGCTAATCCTTTATATTTTCATCGTCTTACACTGATCTGCTTCAACATTTAGAGAACTTGGTTTCTGCTTCTATTTTCCTTGGTTTAGTCAAGACAATGCTTCTTACTTCATATTCACTTGAAATATATATATATATATTACTTTCTTTTGAATACTAAGAATAGGAAGGTAAATCTCCGATTTAGCTTCCTTTCTTTTACTTTCTCTCTATGTAGATATACACCACTTCAGACTTTAGATGATTAACTTGGAAATTCATATCATAGTATCCGCACACTTTTTCAATCCCGATCTGTATATCTGTGCACTGGATTCTAATTCTTTAAAGGGTGCTAGCTCAATGGAAGAGCACCTGCTTTACAAGCAGGAGGTTGGTGGTTCGATTCCATCATGCCCTGATATTCATATATAGGGAATGATGAAGATCAATTTTTGGTGACGGATGCTCTTTTGACCATCACCAATGAGTTTATGGTGAGACTTTTCGACCCTCACCAAAATATGAAATGGTGACGGTCAACGAACGCCACCATATATATGCATCAATAGTGACAACCATTAAAGGTCCGTCACCATAAATCGTTGTTGTTGATAAGAAATGGTGAGGGTCACTGTTTGTCATTATAGTCATTATTCGTGATGGACCTTGATGTCACCAATGCGTTTATGGTGACGGTCAATGAACGTCGCCATATATATGCACCAATAGTGACGGCCATGAAAGGTCCATCACAAAAAATCGTTGCTGTTCATATGAAATGGTGACGGTCACTATCCGTCATTGTAATTAATATTCGTGACGGACCTTGAATGTCACCACAACACATAATTTCGGCGACGCCACCTTTGGTGATGTTCAGTTTTTTGGTGACGGAGGCTATTGTCCGTCACCATTGCTCATATGAAATGGTGACGGTCACTATCCGTCACTATAAATCATTATTGGTGACGGACCTTGAATGTCACCACAACACCTATACTTTCGGCAACGCCACCTTTGGTGACGTTCAATTTTTTGGTGACGGAGGCTATTGTCCGTCACCATTGCTCATATGAAATGGTGACGGTCACTATCCATCACTATAAATTATTATTGGTGACGGACCTTGAATGTCACCACAACACTTATACTTTCGGCGACGCCACCTTTGGTGACGTTCATTTTTTGGTGACGAAGGCTCTTTTGACCCTCACCAATGAGCTTATGGTGACCATTTTTGCCCCTCACCAATGTGCTTTTTTCTTGTAGTGTTAGTTTCATTAATTATGGGTGAGAGAGGATCCTTAGGGATTCAAGAGTGATTTCAGGATTTGTTGAGATATTTGGGGGTTTGTTGAGTGATTAAAGGGATGAGAACCAAAATTGGTTCTATTAAATTCGTATAAATTATCAAGCCTCAAAGACATTGAGATCAGAGAGAGAGTGTGAATAGAGAGCAGGGGTTTCTACTTGGAAGCCTTCGGGCAGTTTGTAAAAGGGGCCAATGATTGGAAATCAGGCCAAGGAAGGAGATTGTTATGTAAGTATTCTGTGTATTAATACATCATTTGATTATTGAGTTTGTGTAGGATCGAATTTATGTGTTCGATGTGTGGAAGGAAGTTTCGATCCTTCTTATTTTCTGAGATTATTGTGTTGTGGAGGAATCTGTAATGTGAAGCTCTGTGTAGCTTTATTTGTCTCATAAAATTTTGATGAAACTCTATATGTATAGAATTCTGGATTTTTCAGAATGCAACTGCTATTAACTGCACCGGTGATGTGGAATGGTATCAATTTTGTCAATTGATATCGAATTGCATATAAGAGTCACAATATTTAATTTGAAGTACGTTTAAATTTGTCTGAAGAAGTTTGATGGAGAATCGAATGGAATGGATGATGCTAAGGAAGCGTTGTCTTATAGTGTGAAACCCATATAATGCCATGGAATCTCTGTGTGAAGATTTTTGTTTCGAATATGTCGGAATTCTATTCTAGCCTGTAAGAATTGAACGCAGAAAAATTGAAACCATATTAAGCCAGGAAGAAGAGGTAATCAAATTTCATTTGTATGCATCGATACCAATTTTTATATCAAACAATCAAGTCGAACTTCAGAAAGAGCGCATTGGAGGAGTGATCCTAATTTGAAGATTGTTGGAAAACATTAAAGGTAATATAGAATCGAGAAGATTCATAACTGTGTGAATGAGGAAAGTAACACATAGGTGCGCCTCGAGCTTGGTTCTTGACATAAATCGATTGAATCGATTTATGTTTTGACAAGGAATTAGATTACATACACACTGCCCTGATTTGTATAAATTGAATGCGTATAGCTCTGGTATAAAGGATTTAAGATAGAAATTAACTGAATTTTGGTTATTGAATGCGTTAAAACTGAACTAATCTTGTTTGCTGGAATCGAATTCATTCGATTGAGAAAAATTGTAACAAGAATGAATTAAGTGTTGAACCAGGGTTGTTAAATGGCATCGATTGGAATCAAAGTCTGTTACACTAATTGATGGAATTGCAGCTGATGTAAATCTTCAACGTTGAGAAAAGAGTGTTGGATGGTAGTGTTCCAGTAGTCTGAATTATTAAACGCGGAACCAGAAAAGATTGGAAATTACGCTGCAAATTATATGGAAGCCGCCTGGTTATGGTTGCGAAATGATGAAATCGACTCTAATGATAACTTGGTTTTTGTAGCTGAATTCAATAGCATTGGATGGGAAGGTAAGCCAATTTCATGTTGACTTGGCACTTTACTATAATGCCGTGAAGACTCCATTCATTGATACTGGAATGCATAAGAGTCAATATGTGTTGATATTAGTTTGCCAAGGTTCGAGCCCTTAGATTAGAGCATGGTAAATATGCATAAATTGCGGGTCTATAAATAGTATGGTGAACACTTAGGGACTTGAACCAATGTTGGGGTTTTAAAATTGGGTCCTACTGTATATTAAAGGAGTCTATTTATATTTAGAGTGATGGAAGGTGGAACCAATGGGGTTTAACTATAGTCTTTTTCTAAAGACCTTTGGAAAAGAAATTTCTGTTGAGAAACAACCTTGAATATGAGATTTAATTGGAAATTGGGTTGTGTTTTGGTTCATAACCATGAGTTCATTATTCAAAGAAAAATTTCACTTATGGAATGGTTGTTATAATCATCCAATGTGAGACTAACATCTTCCGCAAAAGTTTGTGAAATTGCCAGACTTGAGTCTTAATTGGGGCATTTACTGAGATGCATTTTTATATGCATGGTATTAGAGATTCTAGGTATTGCAGGGGTTTCCCTGCATCATTTTGGCATCAGAGCAGGAAGGCTCTTTTGAAATTGAAGATGTTTGTTTTTTTTTTCTAAATGAGTGCAGGAAGGTTCTGTTGAGAACTGAAGTGTGTTTTATTTGAATGTGTGAGGAAGACTGAAAGGAGGATCAGATTCTAAATCTGATATGAAAGCTACACAATTGCAGTGAATAGGATTGCAGAAATGAATGGAGGACAAGATCATGCAGGATCTTAAAGGTGATATAATTTTCTGATTTGGAATTTGTGATTAAAGTTTATGGTTGCAGACAAGATGATGGCAGTGAACCTGACATTCAGCTAAAGGCTGGATAGGGAGGACAATTGCAGTGTTCTGAAGATAAGGTGAGTTGAAGAGATAGCCTAGAGAGAGTAGACGAGAGTTCTCAAGAGGTTCCAGAGGAAGTAAACCAGTACTTACCGAAAGACCGGGTCCACTGAAGTGGATTGGTGAGGTAAGTGACAGCAGGAGAGCTTGTTGTTGCAGAGGCTTGTACAACTCATGGTGAGTGAGAAACTCATGGAGAAGATGATCATGGAGGATCGGAGAAGAGGTTCAAAGGAATGCCACAGAGGTGAGATGACTGAAGAAGTCCGAGAAAGAGAAATTGCAGTAATGAAAGTACAATTGCATGTACTATAGGAATGGCTGCAAGATCAAGAAAACCAGAAAGGAGGATGGATCTTTCCACTGAAGGGAAATAGAAGGATTTGGCAACCATTGCAGATGAAGTTGAGGCAAAGTGAGTTTGCCTTATTGAAGGAGGAACATAGAGTTCTTGAGCCAGAGATGGAATTTGAAGATTCCACAAGCAGATCTGTTCAAAGGGATGTGCTTGAGGAAGGATTCAAGATTGAAAAGTCTTGTGGTTTTAAAACTAACAAGTTGTGTATGTTTGTAGGTACAGTATAGAGAGATGAGCAAGATTTAAAGTTTGTTAAAGAGCATAAGAGAGAATTGAATCTGAAGTCTGTTCAGATCAATGCTGAGATAGCAAGATCTCAGGAGGAAATGAAGACGAAGGAGTCTAATCAGAATATTGGTGCAGAGAGAGAAGGACCAACTGATGATTGGTCAAGAGCTGGTGAAGGTATGGAAAATTGTGTGAATTTTCTGAGTTCTACACCTAATGAAATTGTTGAATTGCATAGGAAATTAGATCTTCAGAGAAGAGATTTGGAGAGGCAGAGAACTTACACACAGGATAATTTTTTGAAGAAGCAAGGTAAGAAAGTTTTCATGAATGACAGTCATGACGCAGAGGATGGAAAAAAGGAGAGACTAGCTGACAGTCTCATGGTGAATAAAAATCAGCATACTGGTGTGCTGAGAAAGGAGTTGGAAGAAAACTCAGAACAACATACTAAAGTGTTGCCAGAGAAAGCTAAGGAGAAAGCCAGTAAAGATTTTCTGAGTCCTGAAGAAGGCTTGGAACTGCAGAGAGAAAACTTGGTGACAGAATCAACAAGTGAGACCATTGGGTCTTGTGATTTTGAAGCTGACAATTTGATTGTGTTTACAGGTGATATAGAAGACAGTCCATCACTTGGAATTGTTTTGGAAGAAGAAGAACTGTAGCAGAAAGAAGATGAGACAATCATGTCTCATAAGCAGAGGCTTGTTACCATGGGTGACAAGAAAGATTTGGCTTGTCTGAATAATGAAGAGAAGACTGGTGGAAATTTTTTTGGAACTGCTACAGTGGTAGAGGATGAGGCTACAGTGTTTGAAGAACTTGATTTGATTGCCAGAATCAATAAATATGACAATGGACAATTACTGAAGATTGTTGAAGGGGAAGACGAAGGTTATGCTGGAACTAATTTGTAGCATGTTGATGAAATGCTTGAGAAGAGATGGCTGAAATGTTTGCTGGAGACATTTGAACTAGAGGAAGAAGTTGCAGGCACTGAAGTAAATTTGCTTGAACTTGTGAAAGGAGTAGATACTAGTTTGTTAAAATTGATTTTTCTTACTAGTATACAAACAGAGATAAATGGATATGTTACTACAGGAAGAGAAATAGATGATAATTTATTTTCTGAAGATAAATTTGCAGGTGATGAGCAAAAGAATGTTGCAGAGGGACAGGAAGTTTGGGAGGCAGCAACATCTATGGTGGCAGCAGAAGCAACATGTGGAGTAACATCTGCAGGAGTAAAACTAATGTTATCAACAATCGGGGAGATGACAACCGAGGCAACATTAGTGGCAGAAATAGGAAGTGAAGGCAGCAACAGTAGACAAAGTAATTTCCAGACAAAAGAAAGGTTGGACATAGAGATTGAAAGCATCAAAAGACTGATGATGAAGGTGTCTCAGAAGCAGTAGACAACAGCAAGAAAGAAGAGGAATTTCAGCAAGGGAAAGACAAAAGCAGAGTATGAAAGCATAGTTGGAGGCAGGATGAAAAATAAAATATGGAAACCTGGAGAAAAGCAGCAAGCGACAACAGATGATGATTTGCAGAACAAAGTATGGGATCCGGGAAGGCAAGGACAAAGACTAAACACGCATGATCAGGAGATCATGATCATTTTCAACCTTGGAAGTCTGATGCAGGAGCATTAGATGAAGAGGAAAATACTTTGTAATTATTAAAACTTAGGAGTTTTTAAGTTTTAGAAGAGCTAGAATTTTATGAATGATTTGAGTGGGTTTTAAGTATTTTTAATTAAATATTGTAAATAATTGAGAATATGAGAGAATTTGGTCAGTTGAGGATGTAAAGGGATTGAGAGATTTTTCCAAATATTAATTTAGAAATTAGTTTCATTAATTATGGCTGAGAGAGGATCCTTAGGGATTCAAGAGTGATTTTAGGATTTGCTGAGATATTTGGGGGTTTCTTGAGTAATTAAAGGGATGAGAACCAAAATTGGTTCTATTAAATTCGTATAAATTATCAAGCCTCAAAGACATTGAGATCAGAGAGAGAGTGTAAATAGAGAGCAGGGGTTTCTACTTGGAAGCCTTCGGGAAGTTTGTAAAAGGGGCCAATGATTGGAAATCAGGCCAAGGAAAAAGATTTTTATGTAATTATTATGTGTATTAATACAGCATTTGATTATTGAGTTTGTGTAGGATCGAATTTATGTGTTCGATGTGTGGAAGGAAGTTTCGATCCTTCTTATTTTCTGAGATTATTGTGTTGTGGAGGAATCTGTAATGTGAAGCTCTATGTAGCTTTATTTATGTCATAAAATTTCGATGAAACTCTATATGTATAGAATTCTGACTTTTTGAGAATGCAACTGCTATTAACTGCACCTGTGATGTGGAATGGTATTGATTTTGTCAATCGATATCGAATTGCATATAAGAGTCACAATCTTTAATTTGAAGTAAGTTTAAATTTGTCTGAAGAAGTTTGATGGAGAATCGAATGGAATGGATGATGCTAAGGAAGCGTTGTCTTATAGTGTGAAACCCATATAATGTCGTGGAATCTCTGTGTGAAGAGTTTTATTTCGAATATGTCGGAATTTTGTTCTAGCCTATAAGAATTGAATGCAGACAAATTGAATCCATATTAAGCTAGGAATAAGAGGTAATCAAATTTCATTTGTATGCATTGATACCAATTTTTATATCAAACAATCAAGTCGAAATTCAGAAAGAGCGCACTAGAGGAGTGATCCTAATTTTGAAGATTGCTGGAAAACGTTAAAGGTAAGATAGAATCAAGAAGATTCGTAACTGTGTGAATGAGGACAGTAACACATAGGTGCGCCTCGAGCCTGGTTCTTGACATAAATCAATTGAATCGATTTATGTTTTGACAAGGAATTAGGTTACATACACACATCCTTGATTTGTATAAATTGAATGCGTATAGCTCTAGTATAAAGGCTTTAAGACAGAAATTAACTGAATTTTGGTTATTGAATGCGTTAAAACTGAACTGACCTTGTTTGCTGGAATCGAATTCATTCGATTGAGACAAATTGTAACAAGAATGAACTAAGTGTTGAACAAGGGTTGTTAAATGGCATCGATTGGAATCAAAGTCTGTTACACTAATTGATGGAATTGCAGTCGATGTAAATCTTCAACGTTGCGAAAAGAGTGTTGGATGGTAGCATTCCAGTAGTCTGAATTATTAAACATAGAACCAGAATAGATTGGAAATTACGCTGCAAATTATATGGAATCCGCCTGGTTATGGTTGCGAAATGATGAAATCGACTCTAATGATAACTTGGTTTTTGTAGCTGAATTCAATAGCGTTGGATGGGAAGGTAAGCCAATTTCATGTTGACTTGGCACTTTACTATAATTCCGTGAAGACTCCATTCATTGATACTGGAATGCATAAGAGTCAATATGTGTTGATATTAGTTTGCCAAGGTTCGAGCCCTTAGATTAGAGCATGGTAAATATTCATAAATTGCGGGTCAATAAATAGTATGGTGAACACTTAGGGACTTGAACCAATGTTGGGGTTTTAAAATGGGGTCCTACTGTGTATTAAAGGAGTCTATTTATATTTAGAGTGATGGAAGGTGGAACCAATGGGGTTTAACTATAGTATTTTTCTAAAGACCTTTGGAAAAGAAATTTCTGTTGAGAAACAACCTTGAATATGAGATTTAATTGGAAATTGGGTTGTGTTTCGGTTCATAACCATGAGGTCATTATTCAAAGAGAACTTTCACTTATGGAATGGTTGTTATAATCATCCGATGTGAGACTAATAGCTTTCGCAAAAGTTTGTGAAATTGCTAGAATTGAGTCTTAATTGGGGCATTTACTGAGATGCATTTTTATATGCATGGTATTAGAGATTATGGGTATTGCAGGGGTTTCCCTGCATCACAAATTCAGGTTATCATTTAAGATTTGGAGAACTTCTTGTTGATGCTCGATGTGATCTTAAACTGCTTGAACCTTCGAGTTTTCCCTTAAAGATGATGTGATGGATGGTGGATGATATCCATAAAGTGCCATAAATGGGGTCATTTTTGCTGCAATATGGAAGGAAGTGTTATCCCACCATTCAGTGAGAGCTAACCACTTGACCCATTGTGTTTGTTTATCAGATACAAAACAACGAAGATATCCTTCCAAAAATTTATTTACTATCTTAGTTTGACCATCAGATTGAAGATGATAAGATGAGCTATGAGCTAATTGAGTACCCAAACAAGAAAATAACTCTGTCCAAAAATTTCCAGTAAAATGGGATCTTTGTCACTCACAATAACCCTTGGGCTTCCATGTAGCTTTTGAATTGTGTCCATAAATGTAGTAGCAACTGTACTTGATTTAAATGGATGAGATAATGCACAAAAGTTTGCATACTTGGTAAGTATATCAACTACCACCATGATGACATTATTTCCTTGGGACTTAGGTAAACCGGTGATAAAATCCATTGAAATCTCCTGCCAAAGTTGACTTGGAATGGATAAGGGTTGTAGAAGTCCCGGGGTCTTAATTGTCTCAACTTTATTCTACTAGCAAACCAAACATTCCGCCACAAACTTTTGAATATCAGTTTTAAGGCCATCCCAAAAAAATTCTTTCTTCACCCTGTGGTAAGTTTTTAAAAATCCTGAGTGTCCTCCTAAAGGAGAAGTGTGCAATTCCAAAAGAATATTTTGTTTTAGTTGGGAATTCTTACAAAGATATAAGCAATCTTTGTACCATAAGGAATCATTTTTTCAACTAAATGTATCAGATGTACTAGGATCTTGCTGCAACTTTTGAATGAGTGTCCATACATCTTTGTCCTTCTTCCATTCATCTCTTGCTTCGGTTATCCAATCTGGTTGGATAATAGAAATAGCACAAAGCAATGCTTCCACCTCTTCATTCTTTCTTGAGAGTGCATCTGCAACAACATTAAGCTTTCCTTTTTTGTAGATTATTTCAAGGTCATAACCCAACATCTTTGTGACCCATTTTTGCTGCTCTTCTGAAGATAGTCTTTGTTCCAAAAAGTGTTTAAGACTATCATGATCAGTTTTTACCTTGAAGTGTCTTCCCATTAGGTAAGTTCGCCATTTCTTTAGTGCATGCAGTAGTGCTAACATTTCCTTCTCATAAATAGGTTTCTGTAAATACTTTCCTTTGATTGGACGACTTTCAAAAGCAATGGGTCTTCCTTCCTGCATTAAAACTGCACCAATTCCATTTCCTGAGGCATCACATTCCACAATAAAGGTTTTTGTGAAGTCTGGTGTAGCTAAGACCGGTGCTAAGCACATTGCCTCTTTAAGATGTTCAAAGGCCTTAGTTGCTTCAGGAGTCCATGAAAATGCATCTTTCTTCAATAATGTTGTTAGAGGTGCTTCTATTCTCCCATAATTCTTAACAAATTTGCGATAATACCCTGTTAACCCGAGAAATCCTCGCAACTGCTTTATGGTTGTGGCGATTTTCCATTCCTTAATGGCTTTAATTTTGTTAGGGTCTGCCTTAACACCCTCGTGAGATACAATATGACCCAGATATTCCACCTCTTGTACTCCGAATGTTGTGAAACCAACTCCAAAAATAGAAGAAAAGAGATATCAACGCCTTAGAAATAAGCCACTTTGAGGGGGCAACCTCTAATACATTACATGAATGAACAATTCCTGGATGATACAATTTACAAAACCTCCTTTCTATATATAGGAGTCCATGGGGCCATGATGTAATCCTAGTGGGCCACAATGTAATCCTAGCCGACCTAACAATAATAATTTAAGGGCACAATAATAACAATATGGGGGTTACAAGGGTACAATAATAACAATAAGGGGTTTACTCTAACAATAATAAGGGACTATACTAGTAATATAGGGGCATAACACCTAGATGTACAAATGTAGATGATACGCAATGAACTTTTGAAGAGGGGCTTGAAATTCATTACTGTTTTTTATGATGCTACTCCATAAACAGGGTGAGATTACACATTTTTGGGCTGTATTATGGCTTATGTTATTAAGAAGGCACGTATATGCTCATACAAGTCTTTTGGAGGTGATAAAATGAAGAAGGTGCAAAACTTCAATAAAGTAGGTACTTTCGTAGTAAGTCCCCAGCTTAAAGACATGCATTTGCTACGAAAGTTGTTGTAGCTTTCCTTGAGGGTAAAAGTAAACACAAATTTCAGAACAAGGATGTCTTAAGGCGTGTGTTTACCTCATCAGCCTCAAGGAATGCACTCCAACAGTAAAGAATATTAAATATTATGCAAAAGGTATATTTTGAAGTTTTCTATGAAAGTTCACTACGAAAGTTCATGTGCTAGTTTTTTCTTCGAGCGTTAGGTGTTTTTGATGTTTTTGACTAGTCGATGCAGTGAAAAGGTGGATGAATTACAAAATAAAAGCATGCATTTTATTATGTCAGTTTTTCAAGAAGAAAATTTAGTTTTCAACTACCATGTGGCTAACAATGCATCAATTCTATTAATGATGCTGCATCATCAATACAACTCACCATCTCAACTCAGGTTCATCAGTGTAATATTATAAATTAGGAAAAACATGAATATAGAACATTAAACTGGTAAATGCAATAAAATATCAATACAAAAATATGAGCATATCATAGAGCCATTTTATTAAACATTATAGCAGAAACATGAGTGCAAGATCTTGATGAAAAAGACACTCAAGCTAGGCAAAGAAAGCCTCAAATGACCCAGTACATAAAATATGAAATGTTGCTGCTACATAAAATGTTGTAAGGCCATGACTGTATAGTCCTATGGAGAAAAACTGCAGGGTGAAAATAAAAGTACATAGAATTTATGATATATTTCTTGGAAGATGTCGGGATCAGAGATCTAGGCTTTCTAGCACCATTCCAGGACAACCCAGAAGGGGTTTCCGGAAATACACAATATAAAAATTATAGCCCTAGGGATGAATAATGCACTAAAACTTGATAAACGTTGGGACATGAATTATATGATGCAAAAATGACCTATAATCCTCCCAATAGATCCTTCAGATGAAGGGTTGTTCCCCTCTCAGGAAAAAAAGCTCAAATACTTGGCTACTTGACCGTCCACTACAACTACCCTGCAAAATAACACAATTCCTGAAGGAGACTATGCCCCTGAATATGGCTAAAGCTTCACATGATGCTAGATGGTGGAACCAATGCTCAATTAACCTCTCCTTAGTGGGCACTTGAAGTCCCCCGAGAATGAGAGTGGGATTCCCGCTCAGGAACACCCTTGTGCTAAACAACACATTAGACTCTGGTAAATAGCTGAAGCATGAAAAAATTCATAAAACACCAAACATAAAAAATATTCAGAATGCCCTATATGGATTCCATCCGCTTCCTTATATGGTTTTTGAGCCTCCTCACCCTTGGCCCCACTCATTAAAGATGCTACTCTCATGGAGACTCCCTCCCATTATGACTATGCTGTCCTCCAAGATCTCTCCACTACCTCCATGACTACATTGTTGATTTGGTCAATATTGACCCTATCCACATGCATTGACACCCATTCACACCAACGAGTGCTTTATTCAACTAGATACACTGACACACTTTCACACTAGAAGTGGTTTTATTCCTACTAAGGAGATTTATGGGTCCCCCTACCCTCTTATTCCTCCATTTTATTAACAACAAAAAAAAAATATTGCAACTAGCTAAAAGCTAATTAGGAATATTAAAATCCTCCCCTCCAAAATGTTGTTTTTCCTCAAGCAACTATAAGGATGTATACTACAAAATCTCCACTCCTTCCACTGTGGCATCCTCATCTGATAAATTCCTCCACTGAATCAGATGTTCTTCAATCAAATTTCCCCTTAGCTGCCCCTCCCAAGTGTCCAAGTTAGCCCTTGGTGATAAAACCAAATCGCTCACATCAGAAAGAAGTGGGAAATACATGGTGGAAACTACATGCTTTATAATGGCCTCATTGAGCCATGGGACATGAAAAATGTTGGGGATCTTACTCTCAAAGAGAAGCCCCAACTCAATACTACGCCTCCAACAAGATGGATCACTCTGTGTGGCCCATAGAAAAGCACTTCAGTCCCCTTCTTCTACAACGTAAATGGTCTGTATGGCTGAAAATGGAGATAGACCAAATTGTCCACCCAAAATTTTCTCCCCCTCCATCAATGATCTATATCGAACTCCTACTGAAATTGTGTTGTAGAAATGTTTTCCTCAAGGTAATGAAATACATCGTGAGTCTCTAGGATCCAATATTTAGTTCTAGGAGCCTTGCTTGCCCCAACCATTCTAAAAACAATGAATATAACATCATCACCATATGGAACCAAAAATAGAGATACACTGATTGCCATATGAAATGTCGAATGGTGACAATAATCCCTCAAGTGGAACTAGTGTTCTTTGGCTCTTTACTTCCCCAAAATACATTGTGGTAGGTAGCTTCCTAGCCACTTGCTTGCTACCTCTATTTTCTCATCTGCATGGGGCCAATAACTGATATTTGGTATCAGCTGGGTGCACCCAAAACAAAACAACATCTGCCTAGAGCCCTCTTGGATGTTTCTATCTCTACCACTGACTGTGGTCCTAAGAATACCATGAAGTCCAAGGAAAGGCTTGCCCTCTTGTGGATTAATGTACTTTAAATAAATGGCAAAGGAATGTAAATGCTTTTTTAGTTTACTAATGATTATAAAGGTATAATCCTTACCACGTACTATTGGCAAGATGATGAAGAAGTCCATAGATGAGCTCTCCCATCTTTCTCATCGAAAAGGAAGTGAATGCAACAACCTTGAAGGATGATTGTTTTCCTCCTCATTCTTTAGGAAAACTATGCACTTCATGATATGCTAGAGCGCATCCTCCTTGAGACCCTCCCATGAGAATCTCTCTCTATTGGCCGATATGTATTGATGAAACCTTGGCGGTTGGAAATGAGTGACTCATGTGCTGCATGTATAACATTCTCCTTGAGCTTAGAGTCTCTAGTCGAGAAGATCTGAGCCTGGTAATATATGACTCCATACATCACTCTATATCTCTCATAAGTCACCTGCCCATCAAGTACCTCACATGTGAAGTGGTTCTTGGAATACTCCACCAATTGTTAGGACTCCCAATCTACATCCACACTCATCAATGGCGACGTTGCTAGCCTTTGTGATAAGGCACTTGTCACCTCATTGGTTCCCTCTTTGACATGCTCAATGCCATTTCCATATGCCAAAATTCTACTATTCCTCTTTTGCTGCCTCCCTTGCAGTTGTTTTTGCTCAAGAAAATATTTAAGTTTATGGTGGTTAATCTTCACTAGGAAGCTACTGCCCATCTAAAACCTCCTGAGTTTTTCCAATGCATGTATGAAGGCCAGAAATCCTCTACCATATATGGACGATTCCTTCTAATGTGGAAGTATCTTCTGACTCTCAAAGGCTATGTAATAGCCCTCTTGAACCATACTTGTGCCATCATCAACTCCTGAAGCATCACATTTCAGTGCAAAAGGTTTGGTGAAAGTTGGTAATACATGTTAGGGTCTTATAATAATAGGATTCATAAGTTTTAATTGACTTTGATTAGTATGATAATATGAATATACTTTTGTTTCTCCAAAATTGTTTTCCTATATTAAAAATAAAAAATTTAAAGAGGCTAAAAGTCCTAAAAGAAAAATCAAAGGACTAAGAGAAAAAAAAATTCAAAAAGAATATAAAAAATGAACCCCGAATAAAAAAGAGATAAAAATAGATCATGAAAGTGATGCAAAATAAAATGCCACTACTTTTTACTTTTTACCGCAAAATAAGGTTGTGTACATGTTGTAAAAAATGCCACAATCCATGAACGTCAAACTTCTTAATCTTGACCTTCCATGCTTTAAATTTAATGTTGATAGATAGAGAATAAAGATCTATAAAAATAGTTTAATCTTGGTAGATTAGTAGTTAGGTAAAGAATAAGTAAGGAGCTCAACAACTTAATCTGAGCCCTTGGAAGTAGTAAGGTTAGAATTAGATAGTATGTTGTTAAAAGAAGAATATTAAGGGTCTGAAAGCTCAAATTCACCCAAAGAAATGGAGAAAAAATGTTAGGGTAGATGATGGGTAGGCAGAAGCAGTTTTCACAAGGCGTGGAGAGCAGAAATTGGTCATTTTGTATTTACTAATTTCCTTTCAAAATCATTTCCCTTGTAAAAATACCCCTTCCCCTCCATTTTTATTCTCCCCATACTTCACTGTTTTTCCCCTACAAAAATACCTTTTTCTAAGTTAAAATATATATTTTCCTTTGGAAAAGTAAAATCCCTTTAATTAACTTTCATTTTTATTCAAAATACCCAAAAATACCTTTATCCTAAGTATTTATTTAAAAAGTGATATTTCGGGTTCCACGTTGAATAAATTCCTTCCCGGTATCAATTTTTACGTTAAACTTAGTGTATTTAACCCCCCTCATTCATTTTAATCATTTAAATAAATTTATTTATTAATTCCCATAATAAAGCTTTTAAAACCCGTATTATATTAATTCCTCACTTATATACATTTCCCAACCCATTATTTTTTATAACTTATAGTTTAAATTCCCCACTTTTTTTATATATATTTGGGCCCACTTATTATTTCCCCGCCTATTATAAACCCTCACCACATACATTAAGCCATCGCATATATCGCATAACCTTCATTGACTTAATACATGGGCCCCATTCCCATCTAATCCAAAATAATTTATTCACATTGGCCCATCCGTCGGATTAAAACTGATAATATCCGATGGCCAATAATAGTTGGAACAGGGTCTCCTACAGGAGCTGCGAAACTCATCCATTTTGTATATTTTTTATTATATTAATGCAGGGGTTTTGGGGTGGGTCAAATCCCATTATGCATTATAAATGGGTCAAGGGTAGAACAAGAGTCTACAAACCATGGTTTGCAGACCATTGGATGCGTAGGCTAAAATAGTATAAGTAGCTGAACCTTTTTGAGTTGTAAGATAGACTTGGATTAAGATTGATGCTAAGTGCGAACTGTTAGATCTGGGATTGGATTGTTGGGTTAGGATTCCTGCTAGCTATGTGCACGGAGATCCTCAGTCATGCTATGTGCACAGGCTGGGTTTTGGGGAATGTAAGTTACTTTTTGATAAGTAATATATGCAAGGTATTGTGGATATCTGATGGTCTTTGATCTATCTAGTTATGATTAGTGCAAACTCGATTATATGTGATTATTTTATGAACTACGAATGGTATGTGTGTATGAGGTGCGAATTATCTATGTTATGACACTATATCTACAATCTTATTAAGTAGGTTGCGATTAAATGTTTTTATGCTTATACTTGGTTGTCCATGCTTGGATGCGAGACTGTTATATAAATCTGGTAAAATTGTACTCTGGTTAATCATTGGAAATCCTGCGAATGACCTCAGACTGTGTAGATCTGATAGTTGTTGAGTGGTTCGACTTACCTGCTCTCTCTCTCTCAGGGTGCGGAAACCTAGTTCCAGCACCCACCCATACTACTTCAGGTGAGACTTTGGCCTACGCAAGCAGGTCACTGCCAAAAGGGCCAGTAGTATAGGGGTTTGTTGGCATACCCTAACCTCCGAAACTAGGTTAGGACCCCTCGAGCCAACAAATGGTTCTGTTTCCAAGACCAGGAGCATTTTGAGAGAGGGATTGGGTAATGCCAAGGCCGTACTGGAAACCTAAAAGAAAAGAAATTGATGAATGGTTCGAATGGCAAGTTCAAGAATTCGCAACGAAAGAAAACCACAGTGAGAGGTTGACCACTGAAGAGTGGAAAAATAGGTATATCTTCACGGAGATCTATGAGATCTTCTTCGTAACTATATTGATTGAGCTCAAGAGTGGCTCACATGGTTGGTTGAATTTTAGAAGTGTTGGAAGGATTTTCGGATCACATAGTGGACCCCAAAATTGATCCAGTAGTTAGAGAAGGTTGATAACACCATCATTCGAACCACAGATCACTGAGTGTACTGCGTGCTAGGAGGATTCGTGACGGAATTTTCCATTGATCAATTCGTTTCCTACTCCGAAGCAGAGCGAAGGTTATTCAAGGGATTTAGGGGTAAGTTTTTGAAGACTTTACCATTTCTGATTAAGATATTACTGTGAGAAAAAGGTATTCTGTGTAGCCACACCATGTGAATGACCGCTGATCTGGATGGAAGTACGACGCGAAGTGGAAAATACTATCAGACCAACCTAGAAGGAGGTAGATTTGTCTACAACCCTATAAGAGAAGCAACTACACAGAGTCCTCCATCCACACCACTTTCAAAACAATGTAGGGGTAAGAAATCACCTACACCTCCACTACTAGAAGACGACATGGTTGCGCACATGAAATTGCCTACCTTTAAGGGTGTGGGAGATGAGGACATGGAACAGTTCTAGTTTGTTGCAGAATCGGTATGGAATGCGCTGAACATAGCTATTTATGTGGTTAAAAGGGCACAGTTGTCGCTTGCTTTCGAAGGAAGAGTGTTACACCATTTTTGGGTCATCTAACCTATTATCATTAGATGGACCCAAGTACACCATGTAAGACCAATTTTACCCTAAGTAAAATTGCTTTCACTATGTAAAATAACTTAATAAACCACATTTATTAGGTTGTTTATGGTCTAAACAGGAAACCCCAAAAGGAAATATTAAACAAACCTATTTTGTTTAATTCTCCTCATGGAATAATTAATTAAACCATAATTTAATTATTATTCCCAGTCATGTTTAACCCAAAAACAAAGAAATTAATTAGATAAACCTTTATTTATCTTATTATTTTCTAGGAATAATTATTTAAATCTTATTTAGATAATATTCCTTGTTAAATATGAACAAATCACCCACAAATAATTAAATAAATCATTATTTATTTAGTTATCTTTCAACCACTTCCTTAAATAATTAAATAAATCATTATTTATTTGATTATCTTCTAACCGCTTCCTTAAAAAGATAAATAAATCATTTATTTAATTATTTTTGACAAATTAAGGGATTTGATCCAAGTCAAATACCTTTTCCCTCCAACAAATATAATAAAATATTCCATAAAAAGTGGATCTAGATCTGGTTAACCCATGCACCAAGATCTAGAATGACCCAATATTTTGTTATAAATAGGAGGGTTTTTCCTACCATTCTTCACCTTTTGTTGCCTATTAGATCACTCTGGATCTATACACTTGGTCCCATTTTTCTACCATTTCTTGTGTGAGCTCCCTTTGAGTTCCATTCTTTGTGTGGGTTTTCTACACCAACAAGAGAGAGAAATCTTAGATCTGAAGTGCTGAGGACTTCCAAGAACCCATCCCACTGAGGAGAATTGGATACGCCTTCTTGTTTTCCTCCCAGGTGCCCAATTAATATAAAAATTCTTTCAAAAATTGTTCTTTTCTTGTCTATTGGTATATGGAGAAAACCCTTGTTTTTTCTGCTTAATGTCTTTCCATGCATAGATCTGGTTTTTGCAGCTCTTTTATGTTCAACTAACCGCAGATCTGAAGATATTGGCAGCCACTTTGGTTGTTAGGGCTATTAGTTATGCGTAGCTAAAGTGGTCCTTTTTCGTACACTTCGACAAAGGATTCATACTAACAAATGGCGACTCCACACGGGTTTTAAATTACGACCGCTGTCGTTTTTCATATTCATGCATATCCAGCTACTTCAGACCCTAGGGTTTCTTTTCAGCTGTTTATTTTTCCTATTTTTATGTTGTTTTTCTCACATAAAACCCTAAAACATTAAAATTTCTAACTTCCGTGTGTTTCTGGCCCTATTGCGCAGGTAAGCGACACCAACCTCAACTGAGACGGCAAATTTTCTGAAAATCTACCGCCGAGACAACCGGAACGGGGGGTCGCACTTTTTGGCCCATAACCTACGACCTGGACCTCCAGGTCACACTTTTCTGCCCCTTTTCTGCGACCTGCACTGAAAACAGGTCAGAACTTGCGACCTGCCAATTTTTCAGTGATTTTTATGCATTTTTTCTCGGTTTTGCTGAAGCTTCTGTCAGGGTTTTCCAGCCTCTGTATCAGCCCGCTTTGACCTAGTTTTGATCTGTTTTTCCTCATCTAAGTGGGAACCCAGCCCCCTAGGGCTTTAGTACCCTCCACTTTTTGTGGAAGAGTTTTAGCTATTTTAGCCGTCTGTTTTTCAGAGTTTCAGCCTTCCTTTTTTCAGATCTGGAACCTCCTCCTCAGATCCCTTCAAATCAGCCTTCCTTCCTTTCAAATCACCTCTTGTCATTTTGTTTGGACCTCTCTTTAGGACCTCCTCTCTGTCCTTTCCGCTTTTTGCTGATTTCTTCCCTTTTTCCAACCACCTTGCCTCTGTCTCTTGGCTGTGATCTGCATCTCTTTTCAGCAGCTTTATCCTTTATATCCCTATCCCTTTCGACCCTTGATCTATTGGCCTCTTTTTAAGTGTGTTTTGCCTAGATTTTTGCCCTTTTTTAGATTAATTTTGAGCGGCCCACCTTCTTGGGTTGAAGCAATGCATTAGTAGCTGTTATTTTTCTGTTATTTCAGCATTATATACTGTTCTCTGCAGATATATTTTCAGTTACGCAGCACACATTTTCTTGCTCTCAAAACGGAAAGGGTTTAAAAATTAAAATTAACGCACGCCACACACTGACCCTAAGTGAAGAAGCGCCTGGTTAACACCGCCTGGAAAAGACTCTAAAATCAATTGTCACTGCACATTTTCTGCCCTTGACCTCACTTGATTCTGTCCCTGTTTTCCCTTGTCGGTTTCCTTCTTCCCGTCATCATTGCGCCCCCAAGGCGCCTTTCCCGGAGACTTCTTGGCCTTCACCCTCAGTTTCTGGTTGATCAACCTGCTCCGTCCCGCCGTCGTTGAGCCAGTCCTCCTCCGAGTCTGCACTCCGCCTCCTCTTCTGATTCATTGGGTTCTCCCTCTCCTCCTGGTTCTCCCCCTGTCACCTTCACTATGTCTGGTCCAGGGCCTAACGTTAGCGGTGCTCCAGGCCCTAATGCCGGAACCACTACTAGTGGAACCGCCACAGGAACTACCTCAGCCATACCCTTGCTTCCGTACATTGCAGGCCTCAGCCTCCCCGATCTCAATCAGTTGATCAATGGCCCTATCCGCCACGATGTTGGTTGGCCTGCTATGCCAACCAAGCTCCCCTCCGACATCCCTAAGTTCGAAGGCCTTGCTGGAGAAGATCCAACCAATCATGTCTGATCTTTCCACATGTGGTGTTCCTCCAATTCCATTACCGATGACTCCATCTGTCTTCGTTTGTTCCAACGCACGCTTACCGGCGAAGCTTCTAAATGGTATGTTGACCAAGCCACCTCTTCCCATACCACCTTTGCGACCCTTGCCCAAGCCTTTTTATCTTATTTCCAGCTCCCTCTCCGATATGATACTGGCACGGAGCTCTTGACTTCATTCAAGCAAACCTCTTTGACCCGCCTTTCTGCCCATGTTCAGGAATGGCGACGAAGACGGAGCTTATGTCAAGCCCCCCCCTTCGAAGATCGGGTTTACATGGACTGATTCCTTCGCAAAGATGTCGCCTCTCACTTTCCTCAAACCGAAGAAGCCGCCCTCCAAATAGCCTTGAAATATGACCTGATCTACGCTCAGTCTGGTTATGTTTATACTGTTCTTCCTGACCTCCCCAGGCCCGGAGGCGCTAACGCCCCAGGGGCATCTCATTCAGCCGACGGTATCGTTGGAGCCCTTTCCCATCCATACGCTCAACCTCCTATGGGCTATGGTCTCCCTCAGGGAGGGGCCAACACCTCTAGCACTCTTCCCCCTCCTGGTAGCATGTATTCAGGATACGGCATGCCTCCTCCTTTTGCCCAACCTCCTGCTTACCTCAATTTTTCCCAACCTAACCATTACCTTTATCCGTAGCCTGGTGCGCCAGCTCCTCCAGCATATGCACTTCCATCTCCCTTGCCTCCTCCAAACCCGCAACAGCACTTACAGCCCCCTCCAGGGCAAGTATTTGCACAGCAGGGCGTGACTAATCCCCCTTCTTCTCAAAGAAGGCGAAGAGGCAATCAAAACCAATCTACCCCTGGTACCCGTGGACCCAATCCTGTTGTGGACCCTAACACTGCCAACCAGCAACAGGGCACTCAGCCCAAGCCGGACAGGCCGCTTCGCACAAATAAGCCTTGTTTGTGTTGCGGTGTTTATGGTGATTACACCCACGATTGTCCCCTCTTACCCCAGATGCGGCAGATGTGGGAGTCTCAAGCCACATTGCGCGGAAAAAACGCCTCCCCTCATGCTCCTCCTAATGTGGCCACTACCCAACCAGCTGTGTTTACTCATCTTTTCCCTCAGCAAGGATTCGTGGCTACCCAACCGCCTGACAGCCAGGTTGCCACTCCCCCTTCCCTTTCTGGTTCCTCTGATTACCAGATCCTTATGATGCACTCCGATCCTTCCCCGACCATTGACCTTCACCTTCAAACTCGGTCTCGCCAGTACCCCAAGCCTCCTGCTCATTCTGCCCCCGAGCCCCCTTCTTCAGGTTCTACAGAGCCTCTTTCGACATCCAGTGGCCCCTTACATATCCCTCAACCCAAATTTCAGGTTCATACCAAGATTCCTAAGGGACCCCTACGTCGAAATGTTGCTTCTGGTCGAGCTGCTCATTCGTATAGTATAGTAGACGATTTGGCGCAATCTCCTGCTGCCATTTCCACACTGGAACTCCTCCAGTCGTGCCCTTCCCAAAAGAAGGCTCTACTATCTGCCGTGGGCACTGTAGATCCTGCTGATGACCAAATGATTTTTTTTGACGCCACTCAATCGGACCATCCTCCTCTCCCTCCTTTCGTCGCCTTCCAAATCCCAGTCAAAATCTGGAATGCCAACGTTTCCCGGTGCATAATTGATGAGGGGGCATCCACCTACGTGATTTCCACTTCGGTTTGGAAGCAACTTGGATCCCCTGAGTTGGCCCCTTCCACGATCACCCTTCGAGCGTGGGACGACCATGCCTCCTAGCCCATTGGCCTATTTCGTAATTGTCCTATCACCCTCGCCAGTAATATTGTTTTCGTTGACGTCGAAGTCATCGACGCCCCGCTAGACTACAACATTTTTTTGGGGCGAAGCTACACCTATGCTATGTCCGCTTTCCCATCCGCAGTTTTCCGCAAGATGTCTTTCCCCCATAATGGAAAGATAGTCACCATTGACCAGTTGACATATCATGAGCCACAATCTTAGACCTCACTTGAGACGACCATCTCTTCTATAGCCAACAAGCAAACCGTCGATTCCTTGACCAGTGTCTCCCCCAGCGTTTACAAAGATTCCTCCCTGCTTGGAACTTTTCCTAACCTCCCTCCTCCTCCCATCACTGATCCCAGCTTATCGAATGTTTGCATGATACAATCATCTCAGGTTGCCCTTAAGCGGCCTGTCTCGGCTAGTAAGCAACCTCCCCCTCGCCCTCCGCAACCCGCTCCTAGCCATTCATCCCAGCCAGCCGGACCTCCTCCTTCTGGCCCTCCCCCCACAGCTGGTATCCCTGAACCCCTGTATCCTCCTGGATCGGTTGCCCCAGGCCTTAACCATCTCAGAGCCGTCCCTCCTGGTCATTACCCTGCTGGGCAGATACCTTTCCTAGCTCCCCCTCCCAGAGTATTTTTTGTCCCTGTCATGGCCACCCTCTCTCTCCCTAACCTGACCTTGGGCATACCCGTTTGGTACATTGACCCTCCAGCTGCTACCCCACCTGGTCACCCCAAACCTTACCTTGCTTTGACACCGGTTCAACCGGTCCCCCTCACTTCCTTCGGGCCCACCGCACCTCCCCAGGACCCTACCCCTATGGTGCCAGCCCCGAGAAAGAAAGGCAAAGCTCATAATGGGGCAACCCATCAGGACCAGGCCGCCCCGACAACCCCTACCCCTCCGCGACCGCCAAAGCCCGCTATCCAATGCGCTTTGTGCGATATCGTCGGTCACGCCACCCATATGTGTCCTGAATTTCCGCACCTCAAGGTCTTGGTCAACGAGACGTTTCCCGACTTTGAAATCCCCAAAGTCTACGTCACTATCCCGAACTCTATCCCGAAACTCAAAACCTTGTGCACAAACAACCCTTGTGCTTTGTACGATTTCCACGTCCATTACACCCACCTCTGTCCCCGCCTTGATGAGTATCATTCCTCCTTGGACATGTACCACCGATTCAGGGCTACTTCGATAGGACCAGAGAATCTTCCTACTCCCATTCACATTCCTCCTCCCGCTATCAATCCAACAGAGCCGTCAACCACCATTTTGTACCTGTCATCATCATTGCGAGATAGTTCACCTACCCTTCACCCTACAGATACTCTCGGCTCCTCCCCAGCCGACCTTGGATCTGTTGATATTGCGCATCTGAGCCCTTCTCCTCTTGATGACCCGTCACACATCACTACCTCCTCGGGTGACCTTTCTTCCTCCAGTCTTCCCATCTTCCAGTCCGATGAAGACATTATGGAAGCCATGACCAACCCTGACTTCCCATGGGACGATATGCACCATCGCGCATACTTCCTCCCACAGCAGTCCCATGACCAATTTGCCGTGGAAAGCTAAGACTTCATTCCCCATGCAGTCGATTGGTTCAAAAACCCCATCCCTGCACCTGATGCTTTCGAAGAAGGAAACATGGCCAATATCTCTCCTACCATTAAAATTGACATTTCAGTGAAACCAGGAATCGAAGAATATATCACCTTGGGCGCCCAATGCACCCCGGAAGAAATCGAAGCTTACACCAAGATTTTCCAAGAATTCTGTGATATTTTTGCCTGGTCCTATTCTGAAATGCCGGACTCGATCCCGCCATTGTCGAACACCATATCGACACATGGCCTGATGCCAAACCAGTCCGTCAAAAGTTGAGACCCATTCATCCTTCCAGACGTGACGCTATCAAAGCCGAAATCGATAAGCTCAAGCAGGCCAGTTTCATTTACCCCATTGAATACACCACTTGGGTATCCAACCCAATTCTCGTTCTCAAGAAACAAGGCACCATCCATGTCTGCACAGACTTTCGCGACTTGAACAAAGCTTGTCCCAAAGACAACTTCCCCACACCGTTCATTGAACAAATCATTGACGAGTGTGTGGGGCATGAGGTTCTATCCTTTGTGGATGGTTTCTCCAGATACAACCAAATTGCTATCCGTCCTGCTGATCAACTCAAAACCGCGTTCATTAGTCTGTGGGGAACTTTTGCTTACCGGGTCATGCCTTTCGGCCTCAAAAATGCCGGCGCCACTTTTCAACGGGCCATGTCTTATTGTTTCCATGACATAGCTCATATTATCCTTGCTTATTTAGATGACCTCACTGCACGTTCTAAGCATCGGGCGCAGCACCTCCACGATCTGCGTACCATTTTTCTCCGATGTCGCAAGTATAATATCCGCCTTAACCCATTGAAATGTGTCTTTTGCATTCCTACCGGCCGTCTCTTAGGCTTCATCGTGTCTAAGGATGGTATCACTCTTGACCCTTTAAAATTTCAAGCCATTCTTGAAATTCCCATTCTGCGTACCCTACACCAGCTCCAAAGCCTCCAAGGCAAAGCTAATTTTCGTCGTCAGTTCGTCCCTGACTATGCCACCACCGCACATGGGTTCCTTAGACTCCTCCAATATACTATCCCATTCGTTTGGGATTCCTATGCTCATGAGTCTTTCAATGCCCTCAAGCAGGCTCTCACATCCACTCCCTTGATCCGCCCTCCCGACTTTGATCGGGACTTCATCCTGTATATCTCCGCTTCCACCTATTCGGTCGCTGGAGTCCTTATCCAGGAAGATGACAATGGAATCGAGCATGTGATTTACTAAGTCAGTAAGAACCTTGTAGGGCCCCCTGTTTCCTACTCATATGAAGAAAAATTAGCGCTGGCTGTCGTGTTCTCAATCCAAAAACTTCGTCATTATATCCTCATGCGCTCCACCAAGGTTGTGACTAATTCCAACCCCCTGGCTTTCCTCTTAAGTCGTCATATCCTCACTGTGAAGTACGCCCATTGGGTCGTTATTATTCAGGAATTCGACCTCGAATTTGTCACACCAAAGAGTAAGAAAGGCTTAGCCCTCACTGAGCTCATTTCTGAATTACCTACTCGATCGCAAGACCCCCCAGTTAATGATGACTTTCCTGATGAACACTTATTTGCCATTACTTCCGACGACCCGTGGTATGGCGATATTCTTACTTACTTGCGAACCCAAAATTTCGCCCTCCACCTTGATCGTGAGGCTCGCCGACGTATCCGACACCAGGCTCCCCGATACCTCCTTATCGGCGATGACCTATATCGTCGCGGGGTTGATACTGTCCTTCGTCGTTGTCTCACACACGCTAAAGCTGAACAGGTTCTTAATGCCTACCATAGCGGCGCTTGCGGTGGCCACCTCTCCGGTCTTGCTACTGCCCAGAAAGTCATGCACACTGGGTATTTTTGGCCTTCCCTCTTCAGTGATTGCATTGAGGCAGTCAAACACTGTCCCAATTGCCAACATTTCGCCCCTAAGGCACGAGCTCCCCCAGCTCCCCTCCATCCGGTCGTCTCCACTGGTCCCTTCTATAAATGGGCCATCGACTTTATGGAGTGTCGCCCGCCATCCGCTGGTAACCACAAATATATCATCGTGGCGGTCGACTATTTCACAAAATGGGCCGAGGCCATGCCTACATTTAACAACACGGCAGCTACCGCGGCCCTCTTTTTCTTTAACCACGTTATCGCTCGATTTGGAGTTCCGAAACAACTGGTTTCTCACCAAGGTAGACATTTTGAAATGAGATATGGCGCGAGCTATACTCATTGTTGGGTTTTGAGCACCAATATTCCTCCTCCTATTACCCCCAAGGTAATGGCCAAGTTGAAGCAGTCAACAAAATTCTCAAGACTATGCTTCAACGTACGGTGAATAAGCACAAAACCAACTAGCACCTCATGCTCTTCCCTGATTTATGGGTCTATCGGACTTCTGTTAAAACCGCCACCGGGTTCACTCCTTTCCACCTCGTTTTTGGAGAGGAGGCAGTCTTACCAATAGAGTGTGAAATCCCTTCCCTTCATCTGGCAGTCGAACTTCTCCCTGACACCCAACCTCTAGAACAACGACTTATCATGCTCGAGTGTGCTTCCGAAGACCGCCGTGTTGCCTTGCAAACCATGGAAGCGGCCAAGAAACGCACCAAAGCCCAGTATGACCGAAAAGTCCAGCCTCGCACTTTTCACGAAGGCGACCTTGTTCTAGTCTATGACCAAGCCCATGATGTCCTTGGTCATGGGAAGTTCGACTCATTATGGCTAGGCCCTTACATCATCAGTAAGGATCTCGGTAAGGGGGCATACCTCTTAGAGGATTTCGAAGGCCACCCCCTTCCTAATCCTCGCAATGCGCTCTATCTTAAGAAATATTACCCTTAGCATTTCCATTCTGAAATGCATGTTTTATTTTCTTTTAGATAGCCAGCATCTTTTTTCATTTTTTGTGTTTAACACTTCACCAGGACACATTTTTTCCAAGAAGGGTCACTTCACCTCTTCTTAAAATCGAATTTCCTCACTTACGACACTTGTACTTGGGGAACCATTTTGCCTCCTTACTTGTATTTGTTCGTGTCAATTTTCGTCATGAGTTACCATCTTGTACTCATGTTTTCATGGTCCCCCATTGGGCCTTTCCTATGTGGCAGCACCATCAAGTCGCCCTTGTTTAGATCATCCAAGCTGAGTCATAATCACATTCATGGAGTCTATCCCGAGTCCCTTTGTACCCCGCTATAGCCCTCCATCCTTCATTGCTTGGTCTCTCTCTTGTGTCGCACATTATGACCTTCAGTCCCACTGTCCCCTATCCCTTATGATATTGTGTTAGTCGCTGCCATGTCATTCATGCCCTTTATGCTCTAACAAGGGAAGTCTTCCATTCGCCACTCAATCCTTTCCATTTCACTCTCATCATTATTGTCAATCTGTCCGTCGCTCTACTATTTTCTCTCGTGCCTTAGTTGAAGGTATCTCATTACCTCACCTATGGCGGACTGCCTTCTGTCGACATCAGCTCATTCATTCCAGAAGCCAAGTTTAGAGGGCAGTGTACCTTGGTTCCAGCTTCCACTCTTGTTCGGTGCCTCGGATCAGGCAAAGGGATCTCTCATTTCCCTTTGACTTGATTGTTTCTCCACTCCAGCTCCTTTCAGCATGACCGAGATCCATATACTTGATGGTTCAGTGATACAGCAGCAACTCTTGATGATTCCCGGGTGTGTGTGATATGTCTCAACCCTCATGAGGGGGTGGCCCTGCAGGTAGCCCCCCACATGCCCGGATGACCTCCTCCTTGCAGCCTTCGATGCAGCTCCAGATATTTGATGATGTTGGCCTTAGCCACTTGCAGCGCCTCTTTGATTTGCATGTATCAGTCAGATTTTGTGAGCCCTTCCCCATTTATAGGGGGCATTTGGGTTGTATTTGTATCTCATGTACTCAGATATTATTGTATAAGTCCTGGCTGTTATCCCAGGCACAACATGTATGTGGGATTCCTCATTGTATTTTTATCTGGCTCATGATTATGCCGTCTGTACTTTATGGTTCGGTCCCTTGTTTACTGGACACACTATTCTTTTGTACTTTGTCTCGGCGGGCATAGGTATGCCTCCCCCGCCGCCTTTAGCACAGGTACCCTCTCATAAAAAGAGACTTGTTGCACCTGCGAGTCTCATCTCCTCAGGGTCTAGTTCTTCAGCACACTATCTACCTTGCATTTCTCTCTTTGACTTCCCTTTTGTTGTCTAGTGATTGAGTTCTTACAACGTACTTCGGTCATACGATTTGCTCCTGACACTCGCACGCTGGGGGGCAATCTGTTACACCATTTTTTGGTCATCTAACCTATTATCATTATATGGACCCAAGTACACCATGTAAGACCAATTTTACCCTAAGTAAAATTGCTTTCACTATGTAAAATAACTTAATAAACCACATTTATTAGGTTGTTTATGGTCTAAACAGGAAACCCCAAAAGGAAATATTAAACAAACCTATTTTGTTTAATTCTCCTCATGGAATAATTAATCAAACCATAATTTAATTATTATTCCCAGTCATGTTTAACCCAAAAACAAAGAAATTAATTAGATAAACCTTTATTTATCTTATTATTTTATAGGAATAATTATTTAAATCTTATTTAGATAATATTCCTTGTTAAATATGACCAAATCACCCACAAATAATTAAATAAATCATTATTTATTTAATTATCTTTCAACCACTTCCTTAAATAATTAAATAAATCATTATTTATTTGATTATCTTCTAACCGCTTTCTTAAAAAGATAAATAAATCATTTATTTATTTATTTTTGACAAATTAAGGGATTTGACCCAAGTCAAATACCTTTTCCCTCCAACAAATATAATAAAATATTCCATAAAAAGTGGATCTAGATCTCGTTAACCCATGCACCAAGATCTAGAATGACCCAATATTTTGTTATAAATAGGAGGGTTTTTCCTACCATTCTTCACCTTTTGTTGCCTATTAGATCACTCTGGATCTATACACTTGGTCACTCTTTTCTACCATTTGCTGTGTGAGCTCCCTTTGAGTTCTATTCTTTGTGTGGGTTTTCTACACCAATAAGAGAGAGAAATCTTAGATCTGAAGTGCTGAGGACTTCCAAGAACCCATCCCACTGAGGAGAATTGGATACGCCTTCTTGTTTTCCTCCCAGGTGCCCAATTAATATAAAAATTATTTCCAAAAATTGTTCTTGTCTTATCTATTGGTATATGGAGCAAACCCTTGTTTTTACTGCTTAATGTCTTTCCATGGCTGGGATCTAGTTTCTCGTGTACTTTATGTTCAACTAACCGCAGATTCAAGATATTGGCAGCCACTTTTGTTGTTAGGGCTATTAGTTATGTGTAGCTAAAGTGGTCCTTTTTCGTACACTTCGACAAAGGATTCATACTAACAAAGAGGTTTGGATTGAAAGCATGGATACATCGGCCAACATGCGAACACAACCATTGAAGAGATTAATAATTCCTTGAAGAAACAGTTCAAGAAGCCTATGTCCTACTCTCAAATAGTGGTTGATCTAAAGGATTTCGAGCAAGGGCCTTCTGAGTCTATGTGGGAGACCGACCAGTGACGGAAGAAGGTGATCAGAGAAGGAGGATTTCGGTATGATGACAGATAGCACACGGAATGGTTCATTGCTATGTTTCTGCCTTACCTGCACGTACCTATGGGTCACCAAACTTTCGAATCATCAGAAACATCTCTAGAGGTCGCTTTGAAGTTAGCACCTGCACCCAAAGGCGAGGTCGAGCTAGGCGTCTAGAAGATCCAAGGAAAAATAGAGGCGATGCACATGGGGATCCAGAACCTGTGGAAGGATCGAGGCGCAGAGGCTAGCCCATAAATATGGTGCATACGTTGCAGAACGAATGGTCACACCAAGGATAACTACCCACTATTAATAGACTACATTTAGGCTGGGGGACCTAGTCCACTACGCCCTAGGGAAGTGGCAGGATCAAGTGGGATAGCACTATGGTGCAATGATTGCTGCATTGCAGGGCTGCACGACATGAACCACTGTGCTTGCCTTGTTGCGTACATCCCAGAAGTAAAGCAGCAATGGTGCAGGTTCTACAGGTTGGTAGGACATGATGAATAGAACTGTTGGACGTATGATTTGATGATTGAACGTAGGAATCTCTATAGGGTTCAATCAGACCCATCCTCACCCAGATCGCTCTCAAGAACAGGGGGCTCCCCAGCAAGGGGCAGGGGATGCGGAAGAGGTGGAAGCACAGGTTGGGGATGAGGGAAACTCATCTATTATAACTATGGCCAGGGACTATCCAAACCCCACAAGATAGACCTGTCGGTATTGTAGGCAGCTGGACTATGAGACTGAAGACTATCTAGTCTTGATAGCGAAGATGCTGGAAAAGCAGCCGACATCTACACAAAATCTGCAGAGGGTTAAGGTTGAACTACGAGATAAAGATCCAAGCGTAAATGTCGTAACATGTACTGGGATGGCCACCGGGGGGCCTAGGGAAAAAACTACAACCGAGCCTCTGATCTTACCAGCAGTTAGTAAATAGGAAGGGTTCGATCTAAAGAAGGAGAAAGAAACATTTATCGCAGCTCGCAAGGAATTTCCCAAGGAAGAGGCATCTACTTTGCAACTACCTAAGGACCTTAAGGTAGATGAGGAGGTCAACCCCTTTTTACAAGCATGCATAAAGTTGTTGCACAACTCGAGGGCTATGGAGAATCTTCAGGAATTGATAGATAGTTGCGCAACACGACCTATCCCCCCTCCAGAAGTCAAGGACATACATAAACTCTATAGGTATAAGAGACGTACCCACAGGGAGATGCTGTTGACTGCGCAGATCGACAATTATGAGATGGATCAGGTTATTTTGGACCTAGGGTCGGATGCGAATGTATTACCTAAGCAAACTTGGCAACGAATTGGAGAACCTAAGTTGGAATGGTCCATTATCCACCTGTGTATGGCCAATCAGCAGAAGATCATTCCATTGGGAAGACTAGAGAAGATTGTGGTGGATATCGTAGGGGTTAATGTTCGGGCTGACTTTGAAGTAATCCAGGTTGTTGAAGATATGGACCCCTACCTTGCACTCCTAGGCTTGGATTGGGCCATTGATATGGGAGGCATCATTAACCTAAAGAAGAGAAGCACGGTATTCAAGAATAACGGTACAAGGGTAATAGTACCATTAGATCCAGTGGAGGGTGAACGATACACAGAACCAGTGTGTGACGAAGAGGATGTAGATCACATCTATAAGTTGACGATGCAAGACGAAGACTGGATCAACCCCACGGTGGAAGGGGTACTCTGCTGGGAAAAGGACAACAAATTTTTCTCCGACTCTGATGGGGAGATGGAGAATTGGAAAAACTGGTTACACGATGTCTTTGTGTTGAGATGTCTTCGGATCATGAAGAACTTCTACTGCATCTCCTCAGAGGTAAGAGATCTACCTTATTTCGATGGTTTTGGTAATGTTAGGGACTTTTTGTGGGAATTTGAAGCCGAGGTTCCTAGGGAATGAAGGTTATGGGCCCTTAACCTAGCAATGTGTACAACCCCTGCACACTGGTGGGAGATGCATAAGGAAGCATTCCCGGCATGGGAGGATTGTCGGGGCAGGATGCTCTTGCGATTTGAGACCCCAGTAGAGGTATGGGTCAAGCTATTCCTTGGCCCAAGGGATCCACGTGAACATGTGGTTGCATGGATGGAGGCAAGGGACGACCAAACTATAGGACAGTGGGTTCACTTATTCATTCACACATTGGGTCCAGTCCCCACTGCCTGGTACCTGGATGCAGAGCTACATTAGCACACCCGCCACTAGGAAACTTTGAAGAATGACTTTATAGGAACATTTGAATTGATAGGAGGTTCCGAGGTGCTTGACAAATCTCTACAGGACATAGATACGTTTATGTTTGGAAAGCCTAGCTCTTTTGCAGTATTCAGAAGACCGACATGGGAAACGCAGATGTAGGATATTGTCAACTGCCGTAACTTGGAAAGTTAGGAAGGTGAAGATGATCTGCGGCCTGTCTCTATCCCAGAGTCGGAAGGGGAGCCCGCCGTTGAAGGACCTCCACTAAAGGAAATGGATGTCACTAAGCCTATCAAATTTCACGAAGTAAAAATTGGGACGAAAGAGCACCCGAAATTTGCTAAGATTGGGGACTACTGGGATGAGAATACGGTAGGAAAAGTGGCTAAATTTCTTACAGAATATCAGGACTTGTTCCCTACAAAATTTTCTAAGCTAAAGTGGATCATGGGGGACTTATGGGTCATGCATATCACTCTCAAACCCAATGCGTGGCCCATAAAATAGTGACCTTATAGGTTGAACCCCAAATATAAGTAGAAGGTCAAGGAGTAGCTCAATAAAATGCTTGTTGCAGGAATCATCGAACCTATTGAACAATCATATTGGGTTAGGCCAATGGTGGTTCAGGAAAAAAAAACTAAGGGAGAGATTCAGATCTATGTAGACCTACACAAGTTAAACGAAGCATGCATTCATGATCCATTCCCAACGCCATTCTCAGATGAAATCTTAGACAGCGTTGGAGGACAGGAAACATACTCTTTCATGGATGATTTCTCAGGATACCATCAGATAAGAATCACACCTGAGGATGGCAACAAAACCATATTCACCACTAAGTGGGGATCCTTTCAGTATACTTTCATGCCATCTGGACTGGAAAACGCCCGTGCGATATTCTCCTAGGTCATTGTCGCAGTGTTCAAAGGATTCATTCACAAGTTCCTCGAGGTGTATTTCGATGATTGGACTTTCTTTAGCCTAGTCAAGACACACGCCTCAAAACTACACATGATGTTGGATGCCTGCTGGAAACACCATGATTCCCTAAATATCAAGAAGTGTATCTTATGCGTACCCTTCGGAATCTTGCTCGGACACATAGTTTGTTGGCAAGGACAACTGGTAGATCCTGCCAAAATCGTCATTATCATAAATTTTCCAGTACCAACAACGGAGAAACAGCTGCACTCGATCCTTGGACACACGAGCTACTACAGGAAATTCATTCAAGGCTATGCGCTGATTACTGTCGCTATGGAAACATTTCTCAAAAATAATGTTTCGTTCTTTTGAAATGACGATTGCCAAAAGAGCTTCAGGCTCCTAAAGAAAAATATGGTCTCGGAACCTATTCTCATCTTCCCGGATTGCGAGAAAGTATTTCATTTTCATGTCGATGTGTCAGGCATTGCTCTCGGGGATGTCCTTATGTAGCTAGGGGAAGGAGATATTGACCATCCAGTTGCCTTTTCAAGCAGGAAGCTCTCTGGTGTAGAACGTAACTACTCCACCACTGAGCGGGAGGGATTAGCCATGGTTTACGTGTTTCAGAAATATCAGAATTACTTGCTACATGGTCACTTCAAAATGTTCTCATACCATTCAACTTTAAAATACCTGGTAAAAAATCCTGTGTTGGGGGGGAAAATATGTCGTTGGCTACTGCTATTTCAGGAGTATGACTTTCAAATCATAGTCAAGCCGGGTAAGTTGAATGCTGGGTTGGACCACTTGTCCCCAATAGAGAGTGGCGAGGAGCCAGCCGACCTGGAAGCTTGATTTCCTAATGCGCAACTATTTTATATCAAGGTAGTAGATGGGGACAGATGAAGTATTACGGCGATATGTTTTGGAGCACGAAAGGCATGCTGTCTTGACCGACGCTCATGACAGAGTAGCAGGAAGTCACTACGCAGGAAAAGAAATGGCGCAGAAGATATTGAGGGCTAGGTTATGGTGGCCAACCCTGCATGCTAACGCCCACGACTATTGTAAAACCTGCAATACGTGCCAACGAATATGGAGGTCTTCCCGTAGAGATGAAATTCCCCTTCAACCAAAAAGGGCCCTACAAGAATTTTATAAGTGGGATATTGATGTCGTCGGGCCTATGAACCCCCCAGTTATGATTACTGTAGACTCGAATTATATGTGATTATGTTACGAACTGCGAATGGTATGTGTGTATGAGTTGCAAATTATCTGTGTTATGATACTGTATCTACAGTGTGATTAAGTAGGCTGCCAATATATTTTTTTATTCTTATAATTGTTTGTCCGCACTTGGATGCGAGCCTGTTATATAAATATGGTAAAACTGTACTCTTTTTAATCATTGGAAGTCCTGTGAATGACCTCTGACTACATAGATCTGATAGTTGCCAAACGGTTCGACTTATCTACTCTCTCTCTCAGGGTCCGGAAACCTGGTTCCAACACCCAACCATACTACTTCAAGTGAGACTTTAGCCTGTGCAAGAAGGTCACTAGAAAAAGGGCTAGTAGTATAAGGGTTTGTTGGCAAAACTTAACCTCCGAACATGGGTCAAGACCCCTCAAGCCAACAGTAATCCTTTTCACATCTCCAAAATCTTGACCTTTAACTACCCGAGACCTTGCGAAAGGCATGGTTTTAGGAGCGCCACTCCTGGCTATGTGGCAAATTTCTATTGCATCGCATCCCTCCAAATTATACCACCTTTCACCCATGTGAAAACCACTGGGCTATATTCTTGCCCATTGTGAAAACCATCCTACCCATTTGAATTAATCCCGTGCATTCAATGTTAAAACAATGTTGGTTAAAAAACCCATACACCTACCATTTCCAAGCCTTTTCACCATTTTTATGTTATCATTCATGCAAAAGAAACATTTCTGACCTGTTATTTAGCCTAATTCGACCATAATTCAACACTATTTGCTATAAAGGCACTGCAGAAATAGTTAGAAGTTATATAAAGACTAGTGAAAGCTTCAAAGAACCTCCACTGCCTTAGAAAGGCTCTGCAAACCAAAACATTCATTTTCTCTAGGTATTCCTCAGTGCTTAGGAAAAATACTTACAGTAAGAAAGTAATTCAATCATTGAACCAATTTACGAGCCTCTACAGACCAAAAGAAATCCATGTAGCTTCTCGAATCCTTTTTTCTGCAGACCCTAGAAATCTATTTACAGAATTCTGAGGTCCTAAGACTGGTTTTGGTCATGGAGAATACATTTTGACCAATTGAAGTATTGTATACTAGAGGATAAGCCCATGTTTCGTCCTAAATCCTTCTAGAGACTGTATTAATTTTTCAAAAGCACTCCTACAAGCCTAAATCTGTTTTTCTAAGTCAAAAGAATAATCAATTAATAAACACTAATAAAAATGGCTTCGAAGGGTATTGTAACTATAAATCCCATGAAATCTCCAGTTGTAGATGTGGAACACACTCCTTTAGTAAATAGAGACTTTAAAATTAGTGACCCTCTCATTGAATTCAACCTTATTGAGCTCCACTACTAGAGCCATGACAAATCCATTGACCAAGCTGATGAATTTTTTACTTGAGAGTCCAATTTTCCTAAGTATGTTGTCCACAGACCTTGTAGTGCCCATAAGTGATCAAACTTTGTCAATCCTTATATTTTTCTAATCATAGAGCCATTATAACCCCTGTAAAATAAATTATGTTCACCATCACAGCTGAGTCAATCAACCAAATGTTGTAGATCCAACCTAGACCAGATGAAATCCCTTTGTCTATTGAGGCTCTTACATAGTTATACCTAAATCTGGACTTCCCCAAGAGGTTCCATATATTTCAAACATTCATTCCTTCATCTGTAGAGACTCCCAATACAAATCCTCCTTAACCATCTACAATATTTTCTAAAAGAACCAATTCCACAAGCCAAACAACATCTATGGGCTAATATCATTAAATCTGTAAATGATATTTGGCCATCAATCCAGGTTATTTATGAACAAAAATATCTCATCATAGCAGCAGGAGAAGCCATACAAAAAATCAAAGAAGAACCTGGAAAAATTCCAGAAGAAGCAAATGAAATCATCAAATTCCTTAATTCCAAGAATAAGCAGGAACTAGAAGAGATTGGAATTAGTGATAGGAAAGATACCATTCTTGAGGTCAAAAAGGTAATTTCAAAAAAGAATTTAACGATTCAACTTGAAGAAAAATGCCAAAACATGGAGCTTGGCATAACTAGATTTATGATGAAATTTGACATTCTAAGAAAGAAACACCTGCCAAATCCTCTGGTTATTCATGAAAATTTGATGAAATAAGAGGATTATGATAATAAAGTGGGAGAAGTGGCCAAGGATCAAGCTAACCTTCCTTCTTCACAGGTAATTCCAATAGGGAAGGTACTTTACAAAAGTTTTGAGAATTTATTTTACCTACAACATGAGGTAAAACACATGTTCATCAACAAGCCTACATTTTCAAAGTATACAGAGGCAGATGATATATTCAGAAGGATGGTGAAAATAAAGTTACTAGAGGCAGAGAATTTGGAGAAATTGACTGATTTACTGTGAAAATAGTTTTTAGTAAAATTAGAGCAGTCAAATGTAAACAAAACATCCAATATAAGGTAAGAAACAACAGTAACGGTGAAAGAGTATCAGATTTAAAGACTATCAGGTGAAATTCAAAATGTTAAAGTCAAAGTAGAGTTGGATGATAAGTATGCCAACGTAAAGGACACTCTACTGCAGGCTTTGTTGGGAAAACAACAAAGGGACAAATCAACAACAAATTAAAGACATCAAACAACAAATTCAATAAAAACAGGGACAAATTGCATTAGTTAGATAACTGTCTCTATCTTCTTGCATGAAGATATTTATTTTTCCATGAATAATTCATAAGTTTGTTTTAGGATATTTTGTAAGATTTTTTATATAAATACTTCGCATTTTTAAGTATTGAGTGTGGATGAATTGCTAAACATTTATTTAGTTATACTAAAATGAAACCTGAAGGTTCTTTGTACCATTTTCAAGTCGGCAGACTGGATTGAGCAATAAAGAGATCATATTACAGGATTCATGTGTTGGGCCACTTTAGTGAATTATTCTCAAATTTTCTTTATTTTTATCTGAATTTTTCACAATACTTGTGTGTTTTTCTAAATCTAAATTTATAACAGAAATGTTATTTCAGAATATATTTAAAAGCACTCTGTTTTGAACTGTTATGTCATTTACATGTTTTCTACTGATATCCAAACTAGGGAATTCTTGATTTCTCCCTTGTTTCGATTGACCTTTATATTTTCACTCATTATCCATATTTGAGAACCCTTAATTGCTCTCTCGTCCTGATTGAAACCATTTTCATCATCAACCTAAGGATCTGAAGTTACTCAGCTATCTTGTCTCGTGAACACTTCCCTTTAGAACCTTGACTCTGATATGACTTCTTGACACATTGACTCCATTAGCCCAATAGAATTCAGACCTACTTCTATCCATCTAGAATAGTAATTCCACCACCAAACCAAACTAAAAATCAAATCCCAATTAATCCTACATAACTAGCCTAAAATCAACCAAAATCAATGAAGGTAAATCATATAGAGAGAGCCCTCTCTGAGCATTAGGAAGGCTAGATCCTAAGGCTTAAAAGTAGGTTTTTGGTTACCTATAATATTCCTTAAACCAAAATGTAAACAACCCTTGAGAATTATTGGAGTGTTAACATCCTGGAGACCATACTGGGGAACTAGCCAGTCCTTAGGGTTTAAAATAAATCTTAAAGGAAATAATTTTACTTATCTTTTCACCTTAAGATTGTTTGAAAGGATTGTGAATAAAATTTTCATTAAAAACTAAAATTCTGGCTTCTAGAAGAATCTACTATACCAGGTCTAATCCATATCCATAACCTATTGTAATAGTAGATAATCCTAATAGAATTTTAAAGAAAAACAAAAAAGTAGAAAGTTTGGGTGATAAAAATTCATTAATGAAGGCGAATTCTCTTCCCAATAAATTATCAAGTTTACAAGACACTGAATTTAATTTATATTTTGAGCAATATTTGTTTAAAACTAAATCACAAAGTGACATAAATAATAGTGTAATAGCTCCTGATTTCATTTCATTTATTGAAACTAAGAAGGAAACTGTTTCACTTGATTCAGATGAAAAAGCTCTAGAATTTTATGATAAACTTGATGCTTTAACTGCAACTTTGATTAAGGAAATTGATGAAACTTATTTTCAACATTCAGTTGAATTGAATTCTTTATCTACTTATAACCCTAAGCCTTCTATCAGTCATTTAGAGTCTGTAAATTCAAATTTATTTAGTACCACCTCATCTATTATTTCTACTACAGCTCATTCCATAGAATCCTTAAATCTTATGCTTCCTCTACAACCTAGAGTTTTATATCTGACCCCAAATACTGCAAGTTCATCCTCTAGCACTACTGCTGCATTTTCAAGAACTTCAACCACATTTCCAAGTACATATTATAATGTACCAACATCATCTGCAAGTACCTCAACCTCATCACCAAGCACCACATATTTACCTCGTAGTCCAACCAGAATCTTAGCTATGGATGCCGAATATGCTCCTTTGTTCCTACTATGGTAGTTACATAACATGCCCCAAGATTATCAAAGAAAAATCTCTCAATTTGATGGAACTAGTCAATACACTGCACAACAACATGTAATAAAATGATTGACTATTTTGAATTGCATGAAATTGAGGAATCTGATGTCCAAATGAGACTGCTTCCCCAAAATTTAGCTAGAGAAGTAAAAAAATGGTTTAAAGCTTTACCTGCAAATCATATTGCTGATTTAGAAGCTTCCATAGATTGTTTATCAGTAGATGGGAGAAAAAGAATAATCCTTTACAAATTTTTTTTGAATATGAACATACAAAAAGAGGACCTAATGGGTGACTTCAAGTCTATTGTACTGGATTCAATGGTATATATAATGCTATTCCAGTAAACATTAAACCCCCACCAGATCTAGCTTTACTTAAATTTCTTGATGGTGTTGATATGTGTTGGGGTCCTGTGATTTGGCAGATTGGCATACCAAGTGACAAGGAAACATCAAAACTAGTCTTTATAGCTCTAGGACCTAGCCTTCCTAGTCTCGGAGAGGGATCTCTCAATTGTTTGCAAAGATGTAAGCTTGTTTTCTTTTAAAGGTTGATTTTAGGCTAGTTACGAAGCATGAGTTTGTTTGATTGTTTGGTTGGGCATGATGATCTAGGTAGAATTGATAGAAAAGGGAAATCTCTAAGTCATTGGGGAATGGATTCAAGTGGAAATGGTAACAAGTTTGTAAACAGATCAGGGGTATCAGAGGGAAAATCTAACTTGGCTATTGGATCTTCAAAGTCTTTCAAGTGAAATGAAATGAACATTAAAGGTTTAGAATGAAAAGTAGAACTAAGGGAAATTAAGAATCCTCAATTATATGTGGTTCTCAACAAAGGGACTTAACACATCATTTGAACATGAAGAGGTATTCCATAGACAGGCTAACCATAAATTCTAGAAATCACACTTCAGCAAATAATAATTCCAAGAAAAACTTTTCAAATAAAATCTAGGAGTCGAGGAACGCTCTATTTCATACAAAGATTATACTTTCAAGGATAAGAAAACATTCAAGATTCACAAATAACTACAGTCATAGAAGATGAAACTCCTAGAAATCTTTGATTACAGCTATAAATACCTTCAAAACAATTATTTGAGCAACTAAAATGGGTATGATCAAAACAAACCTCTTTGGTAGACTTTGGACAATGGTACTTTGAAGGGAGACTTCAGAAACAGTTTTTAAGTAGCAGCAAGCAGGGAAAACCACAAATCATTCTTGAGGCCAACTGTATTGAACTATTTAGGAATTAAACAAGCATAAGGGTTCAAGATAGAAATTAAGAATTCTCTAGAATACCTCAGCAAAAGAAAACATTAAGACAATGAAGAGTAAACAGAACTAAGGTGCTTTCAAAAGACATTTCTTAGTCTAAAATTTTTACTCTTCTGTAATAAGAAATGATGAAACGGAATGGAAAACAGGAAAAAAATTAACAAATTAGAATACTTCACCAATAGCCAAGCTCAAGGATCTAATGAAAGAGCTTTCTCCATCAACAAACAGGTCAAAAACATCTACAGGTTCTAGAACATCAATTTCCTTTCAACTTCAGCAGAGCTATGTATTACTTCAAAAGAGTCATCAAATGCCAACTTTACAATGAGTTCAAATGCAGTATTTGTGCTGCAAATGAGGAGGTGGAATTTATTTATGGTTCAAAATATTATTAACTACAGATTAAATGCATTTCTAGCCTTGAAAACCATGCAAGGCATAAGGCAGAAATAGGTGCAACTACTTCTCTGTCTTAATAACTCTATCTTAACATATGATAGAAAGATAGGAGAAAATATTGACTTTCATGACTTATTCTTATCTTTACAATAACTTTCCTGACAGATTAAAATGTATTCTTAGTGTAATAACTATCAATTTTCCCTTTAAGACAGAAGGTAGGCTATAGGTGGAAACTAGATATTTTGGAGAAATAACTACCTTCTGTTGATGTGTTTGAGGCCTTTTAGCCTAGTTTTCCTTCATTTCATGGCTAAACTATTTTTTAAGGCCCGATATAGTTTTTTCCTTCATAAATCATCATGAATTATTTATCTATAATCTGAACGGTTTAATTCTTTTAATCTTTCATGCTTTTGACTTAACCTTTAGACTTTAATCTCTCTGATACTCTTCATTAATCTTCACTATTTCTTCCGTTTTGCTGGTTTAGAGGTGGATTTTTGCGCTGGACGATTTTGAATGAATGGTCAATGCTGATGACACATTGCCTTAAACATGGAATAAACCCTTTCTTATCCCTTTTCTGCATTTTTTTGAGCCTTCAAGGATTGTCATCCTCGGCTCTTTGTCACTTTACTTGACTGTGGGAGAGCCTGCACATTTAGCCGCCATTAAACCTGCAATTTGAAACATAAAAAATTATAAAAACCTTCACTTGTGGATTTGACTACTAACAGAGGCTCGGGGAAGGGTTACAGAGTGATGTGGAGGAAGGGGTTATTGCAGGGAATGGTTCTGTGAATAAAACTAGGAAGAAATAGAGGAAATATTGGAATTTGGGTGCAAGTAGAGGCAAGACGGTTTTGGGCGAAACCAACGGCTTTCATGTTGGAAAAGGGTGGTAAGTGGTAAAGGCCCATAAGAATGCGATATGGCTTTGGAGGTTACACGTAACCCTATAAAAACCACTTATTTCGCATTAAAAATGCACGGAAGGCGGGTTAAAGGTGTCTGTGCGCGATACAATCTTGGTCGTCCAATATGCAAGAAGACGTGCAGATAGATGGTTAGCATGTAGTGCGATACAACACTAAGGCATGGGGGGAGGATTGAGTGGGACCAGAGCGAGATGGGTTTTGGGCCATTGGATCTAGGGGGGCTAGATCAACGGTTAAGATTTACTGTGGGGAGACTGGGGGTACGAAAGGATCTCGTCGGCGGGGTGTCTCCGCAGTGAATGTTGAAATACTGGCCGTCGGATCTGGAGAAGTTCAACAATGGAGGTTAACTATAGGGGGACCAGGGAGTACAATCCACTTTGGTCAGGTGCCCCCACAGTGATCCTAAGCCGTTGATCTGGGAGGAATGGACGATGAGGATTTGATCGCAGAAAGGAAAAAATGATTGAACGGGGTGGAGGAATGGTGAAAAGGTGAAACTCCGCCAACCGTTAGATCTGGGGGAGACAAATCAATGGTCCCAAATGGATTGACTAGAGGCTTTGATAAAGATGATCAGGGGGAAGAAATGATAATGCGATGGAATATTGGGTCAGAAAAGATCAATAGTGGAGATTTACTCAGGGGATTGGTGATCGACAGAGAAGAGGGTCCGGGGCAAAGGAGTTTGGAACTGCAATGTGCCGATGGCCGATGGGAGAAGTAGGATTGATGAAGCAAAGACCGTTGGATCAGGATCGAGATCAACGATGGAGATTAGATCGGGGCTTTGCATATCGACAACTAAGAGGGTTTGGGAATGAGGAAACGGGGATCGCCGATGGAGCGAGGACCATTGGATCAGGGAGATCAATGGTCCAGATTATATCGTAGATGCGCAAAAGAATGAATGGGGTGGAGGGAGGCAGAGAATCGAAGGAGCAATGGCGGCTGGATATGATGAACCAACAGTCAGGATTTTATCAAAGAAACGTGGGTAGAATGGAAAGGAGGAGGGAAAGCGATAATGCGAGATAGCGCGGATTGTTAGATCTTGAGGATGGATCAATGGTGGAGATTCCATCGGTGGGGGATGGTCATTGATGGAGAAGGGAAGGCGAAGCCCGATGTGATGGCCATTGGATCTGGGGAATGGACGGTCCAGATCTCATCGGTGGATCGGCCATCGGGAAAAAATGGAAAAGGGAAGCGAAACTTAGAAAATTCGATGCGCCGATCGCCGATAAACTTAGCCCTCGGTCATGGTGGTGATTTGTATGGAGGAAAAATGGGTTAGACCCTAAGTTGAAAAGCTCTTAATGCCCTATTTTAATAAAAGGTCGGAAAAAAGGCCTAAAAGTGAGTTTTTAAGCCTTTTTGAGGTTCCGATAGGGTACAAAAAGTGATTTTAAACCAAATAAAAGGGGACTTATAAGGTTTAGAAGGGGATTTTGAGGAAGTGAAAGAATAATTGAGGGGAAAATCAGGGAAAAAATGGAGGAAAACAGGCTAAAACAGGTTTATTTTTGAAACAGAGGGGTGATCTTTTTAGAAGGCATAGATGAAGTTTTTAGTGAACTGGTAGACTTAGGATAATGAAGGTTGTGAGATTTCTAGAAGTCACAATGTTTCTACAAATTTTATTTCTAGAAATCTGATATTTTCAGCTTAGTCATCTTTGGATAAGATCAAAATTATTGACGACTAATAGTGGCTCCACTTGGGGAGGACAATTGTCTTTCCAGGTGTCCAAAACCTCAGATTATCAATCTCCTAGCGTTTAACAGACTAGTACCTTATCCATTGGAAATAATTTATTTGTTTTCTTACTGATCTATCTTTTGAAAAAGACAAATTTTTGACAATCTACAATATATATTCCTTTCACATAACATCTCTTCCTACCCAATCCTACTTGTCCTAGCATTTTTTCTTCTTTTGAGTGCATTTGAGTTAGCAAACTCCTTTGACATTTTATTCTTTTATTGAAAGCAAGAAACTAATCTAAATCTACCCTCATAACCTCCATGAGTTTAGTTTAAATAGTTGAACTCATTAGCTTCTCTACCTAACTACTATCTATCAGGATTAAGCTGTCTGACAGATCTTATTCTCTATATTCTAAAACAAAAATTTAAATACAGACGAACTAGGATTAAACTATTTGATTTGTTGTAAGACTATGGCATAAAAACAGGCTTCAGATAGACTGAAATTTACAGAAAATTGAAACAAAATGGTGAAGGCTTAAGATCTGAGAATAGTAAGCATCCTTCCCTTCTTTTTATGACTCAGATTTTGATCAGTTTAGAGCCATCTTTTTCTTTCTTTTGATTCTCTGGTTCAGATTTTGAGCAAGTTTGAACCATTTTTTCTTATATCCTAATCTATTCTACTGATAAGCCAAGACTAAATAGTTTGGAAAATCTCTTTCACTAACCTATCAGTAGTAAATTGAAATTTATCTAGTCATGATTAGGATGTATGACCAAATAACAGTGTTTTTAAAGTAGTGGCATTTAGGCTTGCACACTTTCATATTTTTCTTTTTTTTGGTATGGGGCTGTATCTTTCTTCTTTTCGTCTGCCCTCTTTTAACTTCTCTATTTTTTTTTTCATTTTTCTCATGCAATGATATGTACAATGGACGAAAAAATTATTAGCCTCTCTCACAAAAACAATAATAAATCTAAACATAAATAAATAAATTAATTATTCCAAGTTAGGAATATGTGCCTAAATCTTTGGTTGTTCCTCAAATATTGGAGTTTGTTTAGTAACTCCTATCTTGGTGGGTTTTTGGTGAGAAATTATCTCAACCAAATGAGTCTAATATAGCATAGACTATCTTAAGACATTGTCTCTCATCTATTTAAATTGTAACTCTAAATTCTTTTAATAAGAGAGAATGATGAGAATGCCATGAGGCTGAAGCCTCTTTTCCACCATTGTTTTGTTTGATTTTGTATCTGTGTTTTCTGTAAAATGTTTGTTTTAGTTGATTTTATTTTCTACATGTGGTATCAGAGCCTAAAACCTGATGGAAATTTTAGTTCCAGTCTTCATAGCCCATCAGCAAGGATCAAAATGGGCTCTTACTATGTCTGGTCTTGTTAGATGTTTTTCACATGATCTTCAGTGAAAAACATATTTTAAATGTTTCCATCATAAGGAGCTCGAAAAAATATTTCCAACGGTATACCACACTCCTGTAACCGGTTTTTGGATCAAAAGATATGATCGAAATGAATGATTGATTCTTGGTTATGAATGTTTTGAGGTCAGTTGTTGCACACAGGGACAAGTTTACTACAAAATCAGTTTGGATAGAAATTTTACAAAAGTAAAAGAGGTTTTTGTCCATCACATACTAAATAAAAAAATAATCCTTCATTTTATGCATAAATTTTAATATGTGGGAGATATGCAGTGATATTTGAAGCCTACATTAAAACAAAACAAATTTTGTAGTTATTTTACTGTTTTAGTCATTTTAGTGTGGTGCCATGTTACAATCTATGGAAAGTAATTTTGAGAAACCTGAAGAGGTTTTTGTTAAACACGAGCCATATACAAAAAAAATCTCTCATTTTATTCACAGGTGTTGTGAATTGGAATATTTGACTAGATCTTTACAACTCATTTTTACATATTTAAAATTTAAATAATGATTTTATGTTTTAGAGATGAGCTTTGGGCACAGATTCCGAGCAACTGGAAATGAATTTCCAAAATTTGAGAGAGGGTTTTCTGAAAAAATACCTTATATATAGAAACCTCATTCATTTTTGTAACAGGTGCTATGGTTCAGGAGATACGAGTTCATCTTTGACACCTAATTTTAGAAATTTAGTCCATTAATGATTTTCTGTTTTAGAGATGATTTTGTGGCATAGATTCCGAGCAACTTGAAATGAGTTTCCAAAATTTCAGAGCGTTTTTTCTCCAAAATGACCTTATATACAGAAGCCTCTTTCATTTTTGTAACTGGTGCTATGGTTTAGGAGATACAAGTTCATCTTTGACACCTAATTTCAGAAATTCGGTCCATTAATGATTTTCTATTTTGGAGATGATTTTGTGGCACAGATTCCGAGAAACTGGAAACTAATTTCCAAAATGTGATAGAGGTTTTTCTCTAAAATGACCTTATCTACAAAAAAATCTTTCAGTTTTTTTACAGGTGCTATGGTTCAGGAGATACGAGTTCATCTTTGACACCTAATTTCAAAAATTCGGTCCAAATTTAATGTAACTGATTCTATTTTGAAGAAGATGGTTGAGCTCAATTCCCTTAATACAGGGATGAGAAAATTGTATATATTTTATGAATTTTAGAGTGTAAGGGTTGGATTTTTGCAGCAGAGTGAGGCTGCTATTGGACTGTGTAAATTTTTCCTCGAATACTATTTTAATAAAGCTTTTTCTGCTCTTTAAATTTGGGATTCATCACGGTATTTAATGTGCAACATGTTTTCTCATAAATTCATTTCCATGCTTTGTTTTTTCTACAAATTTGTTTACAGAATTCTCTAAGGGAAGTGTTATGAATTCATCCATGCATGATGCTCCTTTCACAATGATTATGTTTTTTTATGTACTGGTTATCTTTTCAGAATCCATCCTCTGTTAGATGCTCTATTGAGTAACTCGGTGCTTCTCTTTCTTCTAAAGTTGTCACTGTAGATCCATCCCATGATTTATGCCTACAGGGTAGTGGTATTTTCTCTCTTTTCTTCTCTCATTACATCTTTAATTTGGCTGTACATTGCGCTTACTTTGACCCAAGTTTGTCGGCAGAAACTAGCCCCAAATTCATAGCCCAATAGTCCTTCTCTTGTTGTTTTCAACCCACAATTTTCAACCAAAACCTTATTATTCATAGCTAGCCTAAGATTCAGTTATTGTAGCCACATTTTGTTGGCCAAGAGAGAGCCCTCTCTGGTCTGGCAGGGCTAGACGCTAGATCGAAAGCTTGGTCTGTGGTTACCACAGAGTTACCTCTTCTTAGCCTTGAGTTTCATTCTCAGTGCTAACATTTTGGCGTCGTTTCCAGGGATGAGGTGACAGATCTTCTCCGGGAAATATTGTTCAAGTTGCAGATCTGATTGCTAATGGTGGATAGTAGTCAAACACATATGAAAGCTAAAATCATCTACCAGGTGACTCCATTGTTCGAAATCCCGAGTTTCAAAGTATTGATGGTGGCTCCACTGGCTAAATGAAGGACTCAACTGTTGCTTCTATTTGTTCAAGGTATTCATGTATTGATTTTTCTAATCTTCCTAGTTTTCCTAATCAATTACCAAAGGATGCATATATTTTGAGTAACAGCCCTAAATTCAATGGGGAAGATCTGGCTTCGACTCTTGAACATGTAGCAAATTTTAAAACATTTGTAGAATCTCTTACAATAAAAAAAGAGGATGTTTTTATCAGATTGTTCTATGATTCCTTTCAAGGAAAATGTAGACAATGGATTGAAAATTTTCTTGTTAGATCTCTTAAGTCATTTGTAGAGTTACGGCGTATCTTTCTAGAAACATGGATGGAGAAAGATGAAGAATTCAAAATAGAGGTGCCCTCTATTCAAGGCTTTAGAGAATGGGGAGATATGTGCATAGATGATGAGGTATATGAGAAATTTGCTTCATCTCTTTCTTCTTATTTTAAGTCTTGTCGATGTAGCCATGAAGTTAAGCTCAAAATTTTTCAAGAGTTTGCCATCAAAATTGAAGAAGATCTAACTAAATTGGAGACGCAAATACAGTCCCAGGTTCTGGACTCTCAAGGCCTATTCTTTGGGGACCTTTTCCAGCAGAAGGAAGGAAAGGTAAGGCTTCCCTTGGATGTTTGCATTAATAATTTGCAACTGGAAGCATGTATTGAGGAGTTGAGCTAGCAAACAAAGTCTGGTTTCTTTGATCCTATTGCGGCATCTATGGAAAAACAAAATCATTTTGAATAGCAAGCCAGATTTCCTTTTATACAGCCAGAGTCCTTTTCTGCATGTATGGTTGTTAGCATCTCCAGTTGTGTCCTGATTCAAGCACTTCCAAGCAACATCCTTGTCACAGTTACTTGATTGGTTGGTCTGGCATTATAGCATTACTTGATCTATCAATTTTTCTCCAAAGGAGGGTAGGTTTGTGCATAAATAAGCTGCCGATGGTAGCATTTCAGCTTCCGGTATTGGTTTATGTACATATTGCAGTATGTATATGTTTTTGGATTGGTATGGGTTTTTTGGGTTTACAAAGGTTTTCTGACCGTATTGCCCAATGGATGAGGCACTTGGTCTACGGTGTTCTTGACACCTCCAAGGAGCTGCCATACCCAATAAGGTTGATCTTAGTTCTAGTCTTCGCAGCCTATCACCAGGGATCAAAATGGGCTCTTAGTATGTCTGGTTTTGTTAGATGTTTTTCACATGATCTTCAGTGAAAAACATATTTTAAATGTTTCCATAAGAAGGAGCTCAGAAAAATATTTCCAACAGTATATCGAAATGAATGATTGATTCTTGGTTATGCATGTTTAGAGGTCAGCTGCTGTGCACAAGGACAAGTTTACTATAAAATCAGTTTGGAAATTTTTTTTACAAAAGTAAAAGAGGTTTTTGTCCATCACATACTAAATAACAAAAAAATACTTCATTTTATGCATAAATATTACTATGTGGGAGATATGCAGTGATATTTGAAGCCTACATTAAATCAAAACAAATTTTGCAATTATTTTACTGTTTTAGTCATTTTAGTGCGATGCCATGTTACAATCTATGGAAAGTAATTTTGAGAAATCCAAAGACAATTTTGTTAACCGTGAGACATATAACAAAAACCTCTCTCAGGTTATTCACAGCTGTCTTGAATTGGAATATTTGACTAGATCTTTACAGCTCATTTTTACAAATTTAAATTTTTAATGATTTTCTGTTTTAGAGATGATTTTGTGGCACAACTTTCGAGCAACTGGAAACAAATTTCCAAAATTTGAGAGAGGTTTTTCTCCAAAATGACCTTATATAAAGAAACTGCTTTCAATTTTGTAACAGGTGCTATGGTTTAGAAGATACGAGTTCATATTTGACACCTAATTTCAGAAATTCAGTCCATTAATGATTTTTTATTTTAGAGATGATTTTGTGGCACAGATTCCGAGAAACTGGAAAATCATTTCCAAAATGTGAGAGGTTTTTCTCCACAATGACCTTATGTACAAAAACCTCTTTCAGTTTTGTTACGGGTGCTATGGTTCAGGAGATACGAGTTCATCTTTGACACCTAATTTTAGAAATTTAGTCCAAATTTAATGTAACTGATTCTATTTTGAAGAAGATGGTTGAGCTCAATTCCCTTATTACAGGGATCAGAAAATTGTATATACTTTATGAATTTTAGAGTATAATGGTTGGATTTTTGCAGTAGCCTAAGGATATTATTGGACTGTGTAAATTTTTCCTTGAATATTATTTTAATAAAGCTTTTTCTGCTCTTTAAATTTGTGATTCATCACAGTGTTTAATGTGCAGCATGTTTTTCTTGTAAATTCATTTCCATGCTTTGTTTTTTCTGCTAATTGTTTTACAACGTTCTCTAAAGGAAGTGTTAGGAATCCATCCATGCATGATGCTTCTTTCAAAATTATTATTTTTTTTGATGTAGTGGTTATCTTTTCAGAATCCATCCTCTGTTAGATGCTCTGTTGAGTAACTCGGTGCTTCTCTTTCTTTTAAAGTTGTCACTGTAGATCCATCGCCTGATTGATGCCTACAGGGTAGCGGTATTTTATCTCTTTTATTCTCTCATTACATCTTTAATCTGGCTATACATTGCGCTTACTTTGCCCCAAGTTTTCCGGTAGAAAATAGCCCCAAATTCATAGCCCAATAGTCCCTTCTCTTGTTGTTTTCAACCCACAATCTTCAACTAAATCCTTATTCTTCATAGCTAGCCTAAGATTCAGTTATTTCAGCTATATTTTTTTGGCCAAGAGAGAGCCCTCTCTAGTCTGGCAGGGCTAGATGCCAGATCAAAAGCTTGGTCTGTGGTTACCTCAGAGTTGCCTCTTCTCAGCCTTGAGGTTCATTTTCAGTGCTAACAGGACAAACTGCAAATGGCAACGTTGCCATTGTTGTGAATTAGCAAATGTTGTATTTCGTTGTGATCAGACCTCCAACGTAGGAAGAGTTGCCATGCTCGCACTATCGTTATGTCCACTACTGTGGTGGTTATACCGTGTCAAACATACCAGCGTGGAGGCGTTACTATTGCATGGAGCATAGCCGTAGCGTTGAAGTGAATTGGCAGCGTTACTACAGCGTTGAAGCAACTGTTACAGGATGGCGTTGAACGGATTGTGCTGTTACCACTACAACATTGAAGCCGACCATTAAAAGTCGATATTCCACACACAGCGTTAGAGAAATGGTTAAGAGCTTGTGTCGAAGAGTGGTTGAATTGAAACGACAAGTAAACGACCCATCACATTTTATAAACCCACAGGTCTCATCTAAACAACAACTTCTTTGTTTTGTTTTCCTATGTTAATATGTAAAATGAAATGATACACATGTTGTTGGTTGCCGTGATGATGGAGAAAAAAACTGTGGGTTGTTTAACGGATTCATAATTCGATCTTATGCGAGTTAAACCATTAGTTCCCCACACCTAAAAGGAGATAGTGTTTGCATATAATATGTATGAAATTGTGTTGCTGGAATTTGTTAGCAGAGGAAAGAAATTGACAACGATTGCGTTGAATGATTGATAAAGGCACTACAGTGTAGAGCATCTGTATCTATGTTATCATATATCAGTGCAATAAGCCAGCCCATAGAAAAACTGTATATGCAGATTTCCAAAATCTTCATATTTTCAAGTTCTGCCAAAATCTGTGTCGACTCTTCTCCGATATTCTCTTACCGCAACCAATCTCCAACCTTCTTGGACCGAAGTCACATCTATGAAATCACAATGGCTTGCATAGCTTGAATGTTCCCAATTTTTCTTATTCCTATTGTTAACCTGCTGCCATTGATATTTTATTTATTGATGGTCAAATATTTATGCACTTTTTGGTAAGGAGTACAGGCAACCAGAGCGCGTCCCTCCTGCATGTCCTTACAAGCCAACCAACACGAAGGTGGAACTTGCATCTATTTTAAATAGAACAGTTGTTATTGCCCAATAAATACTTCCAATAATCCAAGAACAATCCCAGTTGAGCCAATTGTCTGCTCCACGAAATTTCTTGTTTCTCCATATGCTTTTGACTTCGGCTTGATGTCTTTGCTATTATCATAGACATAACACTACCTGCGTGTATCCTAATCCCAATCCCAATTTTGGACGAAATAAAAATTTGACTCGGATAATTTTTGAATTCCAGTTGAAGCCAACAAATACAGAATAGGGGGAACGATCCATTGACCAAAGGCCGAGCTTTTCTTGCTAGCATTGAAGCAACCAATTATTCAAGTAAGTGTTTTTCGATGTTAATTTTAAAGTGTTTTTTTTATGCGAATTGATAACTCCTTGGCGTCCCTTCACAAAATTGGGTCAAGATATGTGCTAAGAAGTGCGGTGGAACCAGTGAAGCCAGCATGAGTAAAAGTTACGGGGATTGTTAAAAGCATGTGGGACGAGTTATTTTAATCGAACATTTTAAATGGTCAAAGGTTGTTCGATTTTTTTTTTAAGCATGAGGTGTGCTTTGAAAGTAGATTCATTCATATTTTAAAGTGAATGTAAATTTCACTTTTTAATTTCATTAAAAGACACTTTATATTTTTTAACGGGGGTTTAAAAGGGATTAAAATTAAAAGACTCTTTTTGGAGAGATAAGGAGTGCTTTTTATTTTTGTAATAAAGTGAATTTTAAAAGGAGGTATAAGGTGGATTAAAGGTTTTTTTTAATGAGTGATTTTTTGGGAGAGATAACAAGTGGAAAGAATATTTATATGTTATTTTTTATTTTTTATTTTCTGAAGAGATAAGGTGAATATTGTGATGGGTTGGATTAATAAGGTGGATTTCTAAAATATTTTAAGATTTGTTATAAGTGAATACATAATGAGTATTTGGAGAGATAAGGTGTGAGCGATCAGTGCACACGTTTTTTTGAAGATATTTGTTTCCAAAATTTGTGAGTGTAAAATTCTCATTGTTTGAGAAAGCTTCAATATCGATATTGTAAAAGATGAAAGGTTAATGTACTCCAATACTTAATAAAGACATATTTTTTGGTACTTGTGTCATAGATCCGCCCGAAATTGAATAAGCGGATCTTAGGTACACCATGTGTATGTTTGTGATGATGAGTATTTTTATTGCTTCATGTTGTGGCTTATGATCTGTGTCTAGTTTTCACACATAAATGATCTCATTTAACACATACATAAAGTTCAATACAAGCAAGCACAACACATGTAACAAAATAGCTGCAAGGTAGGAAAATTAATCTCAACACGTGAAATTGTGTCGCTACAACAAATAATCAAAGTTTTCAACATCAAAATTCTACTTCAACTCAATACAATCAAGTTCATGAATATGAAAACTCCAGCATTTCAAAGAAAATTCTACATCAGTGTTTTTGCAAATCCATTGAAGAACTTGTAATCAAATTCATTGATTTAAGTGAATCATTAAAAATTCATTGTTATTGAATTTTTAAGAGGAAAAGGGCATTCATTGTTTTAAGTGAATCATTAAAATCATTGTAAGCTTTCTTGGGTGCATTTTTGACTGTGTTCGACACCCTTTCTTTAAGAAAAATCAAGTGAATGCACGAGTTTTTTAACTCTAAATGAAAAAAGCAACAAGTTTACATCTCCTGCAAGCGAGCGTGAGTATTCATTGAAGCAATTTGCATCAATTTAGTACAAAGATAAAACCATCAAGCTAGCCAGAGTGAAGTTCATTGTAGCAACCATCAAAGCAACCAAACAAGTTCAACTCTAACATCAATAAAGAAAGTTGAGATCGACATCAAGCGAGCGTGGCTATTCATTCAAGTGAGTGTGAAGTCATCAAGTAATTCAAGTGAATGTTCTCATCATCAAGCAAGCGTACCATTGAATCCACATTCAAGCGAGCCTATCATTCAAGTGAAACAGTTCAAAGTACGACATGTCCAACAAGAGAGCATGATTTCAAGTGAGAAAGTTCATATGGCACAACATATTTAGTTGTTAAACATTCTTCACAGTTTGATCATCTCAAGTGATGAAGACAAGGTGCACATCAGCAAAGACGCTCTTGTTGATCTTTCACGGCATCTACAACAAACACATGAAATCATTGAGTTTCTTCAACTCGAGTCGCAACTTCAAAGGAATGAATTGCAAGAAAAGAGTGATACTTTCAAGTCTTTGAACCATCTAGATGATAAGTCATTCATCCCAACAACTTCAAGTGTCAAAGTTGTTGCAATTCCAATTTCTTCCAAGCCCATCATCAAACCATGGGAATAAATTCAAAATAACAAGAATCGACGAGGCTTAGGATATGTCACTGATGACACCACCTTACATATCCTATATTACTCCAAGCCCATTAATTCCATTAGTGCAAGATTCCTTGCACAACTCACCTCAGCAAGTTCTCAGAAAGTTGCAGACAACCAACAATGCACGCAACCCAATGTTGCACACAAACAGAATTGCACGCAACCTGAAGTTGAAGTCCAACCAACATGTTCTCATTGTCAAAGAACCGGTCATATGGAAGATTCGTTTTTTGATCTCCATCCTTGTTTCCATTGTGGGAAGCCCAGTCATTCCTCAGAAAAATGTCTCAACCAACAAACATCAGTCAGATTGAAGATACATTACGAATGGATCGATCCTTGGAAATGGTCCTCCACAGTCAAAATATTGTCTCATTTCTACAACCGAATACAATCACACATAGTGCAGCCAACAGTGAAAAGAAGATGGTACTCTCATGTAGTTGAATGGGGGAGTACACTAGTGTAAAACTCCTACACCTGAAGGGGGGGAGTATAAGAAACATTTCTAGAGATTTGTATCTCCTTTCAGCTGACAAAGGGGGGAAAATGTCAATGAAATTGACAGTGATTGTTAGACTGAAAGTCTGGACAAAACAAGCAAAAGCAGCCAGTGGGCATCTTCAACAGCCAGTGGGAATCAAAGAAATTTCCAGTGGGCATCAACAAATTTTCCAGTGGGTAGTCGATAGCAAAGAGGCAGTGAACAGTTTTAAGCATAGCAAAAGCAATAGTGAGTTGTTTTTGACATCATCAACGAGTGGGCTCTGAACAAATTTTTTTAGTGGATAAAGGGTGTTGATTTCATGCAAAGGACAGATGGATCCTTTTGCAACTCGGCACTTGATGGAGTTGTCAAGAGAAATTCAGAGATGAATCAGACATACAGCTGACTCATGGTCTCTTCAGATTGCAGTTTTTCAGCATCCAGCTTTGGCGGTTTTTTCAGGCAATGTTTTTGAGGATCAACATGAGAACTTGGAAGATGGTTCCTTGTTCTTATTTTGGATTTATCATTGAAAGGGGGAATGTTAGCCTCTCTTAGAAAAACAATAATAAATCCAAAAGTAAATTAATTAATTAAATATTCCAAGTTAGGAATATATGCCTAACTCTTAGGTTGTTCCTCAAATATTGGATTTTGTTTAGTAACTCCTATCTTGGTGGGTTTTTGGTGAGAAATTATCTCAACCAAAGGAGTCTAAGATAGCACAGACTATCTTAAGACATTTTCTATCATATATTTAAATTATAACTCTAAATTATTTTAATAAGAGAGAATGATGAGAATTCCATGAGGCTGAAGCCTCTTTTTCGGCATTCTTTTGTCTGGTTTTTTATCTATGTTTTCTGTAAAAAAAAATTCTGAGTTGATTTCATTTTATAGAAAACTTTGAAGCTAAGACTCTTGACAAAAGTAGTGCTTGGGCATCCTGCCATTGACAGGACCTCCAAAAATATTTTCTCCATTAAACTCTTGTAGAAAGAATGCATTATGACCCCTTATGGAATGAATGATGTAGGGCCCTTTCCAGAGATTGTCAAATTTTCCATGTTTTCCCTTTTCTTCCCTTCCAGAATCCCACTTTAGAACTATATTTCCAAATTGGAAATCATTTTCTTTAGTCCTTTTGTCAAATAATTTCTTGATGTCTTATACGACTGTTTGTGTTCTCTTGTATACTTCCTCTCTGCAATGTTGTAAACGAATGGTATGATTTATCCTTCTCTGTATTTAATTTTCCTCAGTTTGTACTTCTTGGAGGAGTTTCATGACTGCAACTCCTAGAGAGGTTAGGAATATTGAATCCATGCCATAAACAAACTGATAGGGGGACATATTTATTGACTTTTTGGTGGTTAATATATCAGCCCATAAAGCATGAATAAGCTTACTATGCCATGATTTCTGATTTTTCTCCAACAATTTTTGTATAATATTGACAAGGATTTTGTTGGAGGATTGAACTAATCCATTCCCTTGAGGATAGTAGGCAGTGGAATGACCCAAGGTAATATAATAATTATGGCAGAAGTCAATCATTCTTTTAGATTTTAAGGCAGCATCATTGTATGTGATAATTTTTCTAGGACAACCAAATCTAGATAGTATATTGGTTTCAAGGAACTTGATAATGACAGAGTCAGTAGAATTCCTAGAAGGTATGGCTTCTATCCACTTGGTAAAATAATCACTAGCAGTAAGGATCCACTTATGTTGGGCTGATGAAGATGGGTGAATTTCCCCAATGAAGTCCAAGCCCCATTGTTGGAAGGGAGCCTCAACACTGATAGGATGTAAAGGTAAGGGAAGGAGTTTTCTTTTGCCGTAAAAAATTTGACACTTATGGCAAGACATGACAAGTTTCTGAGTGTCTGGGAAAAGGTTAGGCCAATAGTAACCAGATGTGAGGATTTTATTTGCTGTAGTCTTCCAGTAAATATGTCCTCCACATTCTCCCTCATGTAGCTCATGCATGATTCTCTCTGCATCAACCTCAAGCAAACATTTAAGCAATATTCCAACAACATTCTTTCAATATAAAAGCCCATCTAATATGCAATAATTTAAAGCCTCCTGTTTCAAGAATATAGCTTTAGTTTTAGACAGAGAGGGAGGGCTATTTAGATAAAGCAACACATATATGATATCAGCATACCAAGGTGAATTCACAAAATTTTCTTCAATAAATGGAGCCGTGAATTCTTCTGTTTCTTCTAAAACATCAACCATATTCATATCTAGTGCTTCAAAGTTTGACTCAGCCATGAGTTTTTCTAATCCTTTCTCTTTGATTAGTTTTGTAGGCTTGATTTCTAATTCATATTATAGAATAATAACAATCCATTTTCCCCTTTTACCGTCAAGGTTTTGACTTAGAATGTCCTTGACAATAGTATGTGGGAAAAAATCAATTATGTGAGAATGCAAAATGTAGACTCTAAAGTCTTTCAATGCTTTTACAAAGGCTAAGGCTTGTTTCTCCATGATGTTATACTTGAGTGGAGCATCTCTTAAGGCCCTGTTGGGGTTCCCATGTTTTGGCCAGGTTGGCAAGACCAAAAGATGAGACAACATAGAACCACTTTGGAACCTCAGGATCTAGCCCTCCTGGGTTCAGAGAGGGATCTCTCTATGATATGTCAAAGGTATAAATTTGGAGTTCAGTTTGAAGGTATTAGGATAGGTATGAAGCACAGGGTTTGTTTGTTTGATTAAGAGTTTGGTTGTTGGGAATCAAGAAATAAGAGTCGAATATAAGGCAAGGGTGAGCATAGAGTAAACTAGGCAAAGGTAGATAACTCAGAGAACATCAAGGCCATTGGGCAATGGAGTCAAGAAAGGGTTTAATTGTGTTCAATGTGCAAGCTTTCAGTTGGGCAAGTCATCTAAATCATCTGGATCTTAAAGGATAGAAGATGGAATGGAAAATTAAGGATAGAAAATGAAGAGGAGAACCAACCAACGCTGTCTATAGATCAGACCAGAGGTCATTTAACTCGAGGCCTTCTTGGATAGAATTAGAGGCAAAACAAGGGATCTTAGAAAGGCTAGCTGGTCATGCAAATATCTTAGTGGACAGGGCTAACACTAATCCCCAGTGTTCCCAAACCTTCCAGCTAAATCCTACCAAGAACATATAAACATGGACTTCATCAATTCATACATCAGAGAGTAGGAAATATCATCCACTACACTGGTTAAACCAATTGAAATCAACATTCAGATACACATATAAGCAGAAAACATAAAGGGCTGGGAGAGCAGTAACATAGGGCACCTAACAAGGGTGAATCCTATGCCAAACTTCTGATGCAAGCCAGTAGAAATGAAATGAAATGAAACATGAAATAAGAGCAAGTCAATCACAAATACATAGAAAGAGGAAACATCACCAGCTGCTTTAGATCAGGATCCAAAGAAACATGCTTGTCATATTAAAAACAACACCAATCAGGTACATCACAGCCCACAGCTTGAACATTCAATCTGAATGCATCTAGTCTCAGTCTATCTTACAACATACATAGAGAACTTGTCTCAAGAGGAGAATACTTGCATTTCACTGATATCTTATCAACAACCATTACAATGTTTCCTTCTGTGCTTTATAGCAAAGGATGAAACTAAGATCGACTAAAGGAGTAGGTGAAAATTATAATTATCATTAAACACAGAGTAGAGAAATAGTGCCGAGGCCCATTTTGTTTGAATATTGAGTATTTAATGTCTGTCACCTCTATATGCAGGGATGATCTTCTTCCGATTTTCCTTTACTCCAGACATGACTTTGCTGCATTTTGGCAGCCATACTTTGTTGTACTTGTGGAGAATAAAAAAATGGTAAATAACTGCTGAAAGGTCTGCTTCACAAATGTTCTGATTTCTTTGAGCTGCTGTTAGGGTAGAAATTCCTTCAGGGACATTATTTTACTGTGCAGAGGACATTTTGGATGGATCCTCGGGGTCTTCAAACTGCTGCTGTGCATTCTAAACTTGTGATTAAGGCTTAAGATATTCATTAGTTTTCCTTATTCTCTCTGCTCTGTATTGGGACACTCCGCTGCTTCAATTCCATCTTTGACAGGTTAGCTCAGGTTTTAATGGCACCGGAGGGTCTTCCACAGAGCTTTATGCCTGTTCCTTAAATGACAGTCTTGCCTTTACCTTCCCGGGCCATCTCTCATAAATTCAGCCGCTGAAGACGACCTTCATCGACTTCTCCGTCACTGTAATAGAGGTTCTGCAATTATGGCAGACATTCACCGTTGAAAACCCTGGAAAACAACCCACCTGTGAGGAAAACCATGGACAGGGATGATGAACGCGGCGAGGACAAGATGTCGTCGTGGAAAATAACCATGCAGACGGAGAACTAGGGAGAAATCACGAAAAACGATGACAGAATGCTCTGGTGGAGGAATAATGAAACACAGAGCGAATACACGTAATAGACGAATGAAAACATTAAAAACATGAAAAAACCAAAGATATAGTGATGGAAACAAAGAATGTACGGGGCGTACACGTGGAGGTGACGTGGCGGGACCGGGAGACCACGGAATAGTCAACGACGAACAGATGAATCTGGACTGTCGATGGGGTGGAGATCTATGACGGAAACACGACGGAATGTGGACCCGGGATATGGAGGAGGCAGGCTAACGGGGGGCACAGCTTCGATGAATTACGACCGTAGGATGAAGCGCTCGAGATCGGACGGTTCGCATAGATTCCACTGCGCGACTTTGAACCAAAGATTAATGCGTGAAATGAAAGCGGTTTTGCCGCCGTACGAAAGACAGGTGTCAAACGATGGGTGGAATCACTGGTCCTCCAGGAAAAACCGCCAGCACGCGGAAAGTGGTGCGGAATAAACTAGGCAGTTTTGGAAAACAGCGCGTGGAGTGGGGACCACCATTTCGAGCGCGCTCCGTGCCGTCGGATCATATATTAATTGGACGACATAGATCTGAACAGCGTAGGGTTAACTCGGCAGCAAGTTTGAAAAGATCGACGGAGTACGGGAGGTCGACTAGCGTGGAGTTTAACGAGATGTGTACCCCCCATAGTTGACCAGTCGATCGGGGTTTGACCGCCGATCAACAGCCAATATGTACTACGGGGCCTCACCTCATTTGGTCTATATGAGCAAATGGCAGCCCCTGTAACCACCATTTTTGTGGTGGCTCCGCCCATGCACCACCACATGCCGCCAACACGCCACCAATGTGCGTTTATAAAGGTTTTTTGATGATTTCCGCGCGGAGAAAGGTTTGGGGGAGCTAAGCGCCCGATGGATTTAGTGTTGGTCACGGCACTAGGACTCATGGGAAAAAAGTGCGGGGGCTAATTGCGAAAGGGGCTAGGCTCAACATAATGTTTAGAGTGGGTTTTGTAACCATTTTCATGCAATTCAAGACCCGAGGATGATAACGATAGGGGGAAGAAAAGGTGCCAAGGTTTAACAAAGGGCAAGGGTGAGATTAAAAAGGGGGCTTAGGGGGGAGTTTAAGAGGGTAATGGTAGAATTAGAAGGGGGGACAGGGAACCTTGACAGAAGGAGGAAAAAGGGGAAACGAGGGCCATTTTGCAGGGGTATAAGAGATAAGTGCAGGCCTCAGGGGAAATAACCAATAGAGGAGACTGGTGAAAGGAAAAGTACAGAGAGACCTCAAGGATAATGTATCTTCAGGGGGGATGCATTCCTTGAAGGTCTCCAAAATGACATAGCCCCCATCTTGCTTGTCAATAATTTTATAGGGGGGCTAACAGTGGCTCCACATGGGGATGGCTTCTCCTTAGAGGAGACAAGAAACCAGATGTGATCTTTGGAGTAGGCCAGGTGCCTGCTATCATGAGCCATATCTCTTCTTTGTTTTTCAGCTGCCACAAAAATGTTAGACTCACAAATCAGCAGAGACATTTTCCCGACCAATCTACCTACCCAAACTACAGCTCTAACAATGTTCCCTTGGGTGCATTTGAACTAGCAGACCCTTTACATTTTATTTTGCAAAACAAAAACAAACCTATTCTAAATCTATCCTTATTGCTCCATGAGGCCAGATTAGACTATTGGCCTCATACAATTCTCTACCTAATCTACTACCTGTTGGGATTAAACTGTCCAACAGGTTTCTTCACCTACATTCTAAGATAGGAAATTTAAACACAACCAAGCCAGGATTAGACTGTCTGACTTGCTGGACAGAAACTTGTAGAAGACAAAACTGTGAAGGCATGGAATTCTACAACTTTGAAACATTCTTCTTTCTTTCTTGTGACTCAGGTTTTGAGCATATTTGAGTCACCTCTTTTATTTGCTTCAGCTCTGGTTTTGGGAATATTAGAGATGATTCTTCTTTTCACTGTTGATCCACATTTTGAGCATATTAGGACCAGCTACTCTTTGCTTCTTGTATGGAGTAATCTTGAGGTAGGATGTCTTCATGAGCCTCATTTTGAGAATTTTTCTGAGCAAGAGCAAACTCCAGACCAAGACTATCAAACATGCCTTGCTTATTCACTTGGTCTGGAGTGTGCACTTACTCTGGAAAATGCATGGGCTTATCTAGATCTGTTCTTTACACTTTAAAGGTCCATGTTTTGAGCATGTCTGGACCTGTCCTTTCACTCCGTTTTTTTTTTGGAAAATTTACTCTCTTTTTTCTTGAAAATAAAGACTACAATGGTATGTAAAATGGAAATGAAACTGGAACAAAAATCAATAGAAGTAATGCTTGAGCATCCTGCCATTGACAGGACCCCCAAACAACTCCGTGCCATCAAGTTCTTGCAGAAAAAACGCATTAGGACCCACAGTGGCTTGGATTATGTATGGACCCTGCCACAGGCTGTCAAATTTGCCATGTTTGCCTTTATCCTCTCTTCTCGAATCCCATCTCAGAACCTTATCTCCAACCTTGAAATATGAAGCTTTGGTTCTTTTGTGAAACTATCTCTTTATGCCTTCCTGTACTCTGACAGCTCTGCTATAAACCCGCTCTCTTGTTTGCTGTAGATGGATAGTTTCATTGATTCTCCTTACCATACTGTTTTCCTCTGATTGGATCTCCTGGACAAGCTTGATTACTGGAACTCCAAGACTAGTAGGAAACACTGCTTCAGTCCCATAAACCAGCTGAAAGGGTGACATGCCAATGGATTTCTTTGTAGTGAGCATGTTTGCCCACAAAGCATGTATCAACTTTTTATGCCATGACCTTTTGTTCTCTTCCATCAGCTTCTTGATGATTGTAACCAGGATTTTATTTGATGATTCAGCTAGGCCATTACCCTGGGGGTAATAGGCAGTTGAATGTCCAAGCACTATTTCGTACCTGTGACAGAAATAAACCATTCTTTTGGATCTGAAAGCAGCAACATTGTCAGTGATTATTTTCCTTGGACAACCAAAACGTGATAAGATGAAGTCTTATAGGAACCTAATGATGATAGAGTTAGTGGCATTCGTAGTGGGTATAGCTTCTATCCATTTAGTGAATTAATCTGTAGCAGTTAGGATCCATTTATGTTGTCCAGAGGAGGCAAGATGAATTTCTCCTATAAAATTCTAGGCCCCATTGCATGAAAGGGCCTTCTATGGTGATCAGTTGCAGAGGGAGGGGAAGGAGCTTTCTTTTTCCTTAAAAAAATTGGCATTTGTGGCAGGAAAGAATGATTTTATGGACATCACTAAAGAGTGTAGGCCAATAGTAACCAGCCCTGAGTATCTTATTTGCAGTGGTTTTCCAACTCAGGTGGCCTCCACACTCCCCGGCATGGAATTCTTTTTTGATTATTGCAGCTTCAGTTTCAGACAAATATTTCAGTAGAAGGCCATTTGGATTTTTCCAATATAGACTCTCATTCATAATGCAGTAATTTCGAGCTTTGAGTTTTATGAATCTGGCCTTTGTTTTGGGCAGTTCTGGAGGGGCATTGAGATTGGTGAGCACATAAAGGATATCAGAATACCATGGAGAGTTTTGAAACTGCTCCTCAACAGTGGGATGGGGCGATCCTTCCTGCTCATCTGGGGAATTTATCATGTTAATGTCAAGGGCCTGCAAGTTTGATTCAACCATTAACTGGGCCAAGCCTTGACCTTTTATCAGCTTAGTGGGTTTTATTTCAAGGTCATATTCCAAGATGGTAGCAATCCATTTTCCCCTTTTCCCATCAGGGTCTTGGGACAAGATATCCTTAACCACTATATTGGGCACGAAAGAAATGGTGTGAGAATGCAGAATGTACACCCTAAAGTCTTTTAAGGCCTTAACCAAGGCATAGGCCTGCTTTTCCATGATGTTGTACTTCAAGGGTGCATCTCTTAAGGCTTTACTGAAGAAGGCTATAGGCTGTTCATTACCTTCTGAATTTTTCTGCGGCAAAACTGTAGCTATTGTGTGTTGGGAAGCAAATGAGAAGATCAAAAAATCTTTTGACAAGTCAGGGCTGATAAGGACAGGGGCCTGAGTGAGTGCAAGTTTTACTGACTCAAAATATTTCTTGGGTTCAACATTCCACTTAATTCCTGCATCTTTCTTTAGAATTTCAGTCATTTTTCTAAGGTGCTCAGCAAGATTAGGAATGAATCTCCTGAGGAAATTGATCTTCCCTATAAAGGACTGCAACTCCTTGATGTTTCTTGGATGTGTAATTTGAAGTATTCCCTCAACTCTGTGTGGGTCTATCCGGATCCCTTTCTCAAATATAATGTGGCCCAGAAGTTTACCTTCTTGCAGCCAAAAAACAATTTTCTTAGGATTTAGGGACAGACCATACCTTCTAAATTTTTCAAAGACTTTCCTCAGATGTTTCAAGTGTTCTTCTTCAGTTTTAGAAAATACAGTCAAGTCATCCAAGTAGATAACTATAAAGTGTCCAATCTCATCTGAGAAAGCAATATCCATTGCTCTCTGGAAGGTAGCTCCAACATTCATCAATCCAAAGGGAATTTTCACATACATGAAGGTGCCCCATGGAGTGGTGAAAGATGTTTTGAGTTGGTCTTCTGGGAGTACCAGAACTTGGTTGTATCCTGAAAAACCATCAAGCAGGGAGATTCTCTTAGAGCCCACTACCTTTTGTAGGATATGTTCCATTCTAGGCAAAGGGTAGTTGTCTTTCAAGGAGGCTTTGTTAAGGTTTCTGAAGTCTATGCATAGTCTGATCTCCCCTATTTTCTTCCTTACAGCCACTAAGTTTGACACCCAATTAGAAAACCTTATAGGGACTATTATGTCTGCATCGTACATCTTCTTGATCTCTTTCTCTACTGCAGGCAATTGTTTTGGATTGATTCTTTGAAGTTTTTTTTTGAAAGGCTTCTGATTTTCCTTTAGTGGTATCTTGTGTTGTATGATGTTGGTGTCATAGGCCTTTAAGTCTTCATAGCTCCATGCAAACATGTCAATGAATTCCTTAAACAAGTCAATGTATTTTTTCTTCATGTTTGCAGGTATAGACTTAGCCAGTTTTATCATTTTGGGTCTGTCTTTAGTGCCTATGTTGCATTCTTCTATATCTGATTCTGCATGTTCTATGGTGGGCTTCTTTGCTACATCATTGAAATCAAAGAGGTCCTCTAAGGGTGCCAGGCCTCTGGGTATATTCTTGTCTTTGGCCTGCAGCACTTTGACCTCTTCATTTTCTGCGTTTTCACTATTTTCGTTAAAATTTCCAGTTTTATCAGAAGAAAGATTTATTGCTATGTTACAGGGAGTTTCTACGTTACAGGGTGTTTCTTCCTCATCTGAGGAATATTCATCTAGGTAGAAGCTATCAGATTTGGAGTCTGAATCAGAAAATTCAAACTCATTTCTGCCTATCAGGAAATCCTCAATCTGTTTGTCTCCTTCGAAAACCTGCCAGTATTTTTCATTTTTTGGCACCGCAAGTCTGAATTTGGTCTAGATGATGATCTGTTGGTCATTGGGGGCCTTAGGATATGAACTAGATAGGCAAGCTAATCCATTAGCAACAACGTTTTGACCCCTAGGAATGAACACTAATTTATATTCAACGAATGTTTTCAACAGATCCAGAGTGTCATTCCTATATGCTCTTACTCTGGGATGTTTTGCTGAATACTCACCATTCACCTGTTTTATAACTAACTCTGAGTCTCCTTGTACATCTATCATACGGGCTCCTAATTTCTTCAACAGATTCAAGCCCAAAATGAGAGCCTCATATTCTGCAATGTTATTTGTACATTTGAAATGCAGATTGACAGCATGACTCTGCATGTGGTTACTCTCTGTGTTACGTATCCATACCCCTGCTCCAGCATTTTGCTTAGTATAGGACCCATCGAAATTCATTTCCCATAGGGGTTCGTTGTTTAATTCATCTTCATCCCCTCCCCTACAGCTGGATTTGCCATTATGTTGAGTTGTGAGGTTTGTGCTAGGAGGGGGGCATTTTGTGGTTCATTATGGGCATGGAGATCAAGGAGGTGGCTAGCTTGCTGTTTTTGTTCTATTTCTGTTCCATTCAGAGTTACATTTTCAGTATTTTGCCCATGGTATCCATTATGTTGAAATCCATGGGCTCTACGTTTGTATCTCCATTTTCTGATCTTGGCTCTTCTAAGGGTTGGTCATTGTAGAGAATGAAAGAGTCTAGATCTGTATGTACAGAGTATAGTGGTGGTTTTTCAGGTTTCTCGGGGCTAATGACTAAGAATTTCATCTGAGACTCTCTATACAGTCTTCTAAGTTGGCCAAATATAGGGATAGTGGCATAAGAGCCATCCATCTGCATTGTTCCCTGCAGTTTGGCTCCCCATGATCTTGACAATAGCATGCCATACTTAGGTGGCACATCTACCACCACAACATCCATGACCATACATTTAGTAGGAATCTGGGTTAAACTCACCCATAAGTCTTTGATGAGGCCTAGGCATTTTACTCTGCTAGAGTCAAATGAATACAGATCTTTGTAAGGTCGGGTTATCTCTAGGCCTAGCCTCTCCATCACTACCTTAGGCATTAAATTATGTGATGCTCCAGAATCATGCATGGCATTGTGCAAGATCTTGTCATGAATGTTGAGACTGATATAAAAAGGCGAAACTACCCCTTCCTGAAACTTTCCCTCAATCTTTGGACCAAACAGCAGGGCGGGTTGATCATCACTCAGATTTACAGTGTCACTATTTACACTCAGATTTAATGCTTTCAAAATCTGGCCTTTATATATATCTTGAGTGGCCAACTCAGATAATGGTACAGAGATTTTAATTTTCGCAATCTCACTCTCTAAATTGAAAGTGGACTGGGTCTTTGGAATGTTCAACTCTGTTTTATTTGCTACTGCTTTAGTAGCCGAATCGGTTTGTGGTTTCTCACTATGTATAAGGTTTGGAACAGTTGTATCAGGAGCACTAACTGAAGTGCTAGTACTGCTAATTGGTTGACCTTGTTTTTCAGTGTTTTGGTTGTCTTTTTCTTTGTCTTTTCCAGAACCTTCTGCTGCTGATTTGGAATTCTCAGCAATTGCTTTAGAAGTTTTGTCAGGCTTTTTCTTGATTGTAATCTCAGGAGTCTTGGCTTTGGGAGTATCTTGGTTTTTCTTGCTCCTAAGTTCATATTGTTCCCTGACTTGCAACATGGCATTTTGAAATCCTAATCTATAATCCTCAGACTCAAACCACTCCTCATCACAACCAGTGGTGGAGGGTTGGTCTTCTTCTGAATCATAATTTAGGATTGAGTCTTCTGTTTCAAACATGTTTATTGCATTCCCTTCAGACTCTTCTATGATTCCCTCATCCTCATCTAGAAATTTTTGGAAAGGGGGAATAACTTGTTGATCTGATTCTTTCTGTCTGTTGGGAGTGGCATTGTTGTTTCTTCTAAAGTTCTGGTTCTGGTTTTGATTTCTGTTTTGGTTACTAACTGTGACAACCATTTTCTCCATCATTTGTTGTAGCTTATCCACATTTTTAGATAATCTATCATAGTTGGGATCAGATGTGGAAGCTACATTGTCATCCCTATATGTTACCCTCTTTTCAGCCTTTAGGCTTGCCCTTTTTTCCATTAGGTTTGCTTCTATGGTTATGGCTCCTTTCTGCATGTCTTCTAATGTGGTGTACTCTTTGTCTCTAAGCTCATAGGCCAGGTCGGCATCAAATCCATCAGGATACTTAGCCAGGGCCATTCCTTGTGGAGGTTTCATATGTGGAGGAAGAGCATTGTAAATGTTGTTGAATCTTGTTGTGTAGTCATGCACACTCTCTCCTACATTCATTTTCAGGCTCATGTATTCGGCTAGGAGTTGGCGAGGGTTTTCCCTAACCTCCCATTTGTTTATGAATGTATGATATAGAGCAGGAAGGTCTTGGATGCTATTAGGAGGCAGATTTTTAAACCATTTCTTTACATCACCCCCCAGGCTCTGAGCAAATATTCTCATTTTGACTATTTCATCATCAATTTTCATATAGTCAAAAGAGTCTTCCATTTTATCTACATGTGCCTGAGCTGTGATGGATTCTTTGGCAGTGAAGTGAGGGATTTTTGACTGATAGTCATTTGGCAGGGGTATAAGAGGCTGAGGTAGAACTAGAGGTCCATACCAGGCTACCATTGTGATGTTCTGATGAGGTAAAAGATTAACCTGAGCAGCTAGTATATGGATGACAGGGATGTTTGGACCAGTAGAAGTCTGTTGAGCAGATCTAGGGTGAGAGAACCCCAATTTTTGAAGGAAGTGAAAATCAGGTGGTGTGGAAGGAGGGGTTTCACTGTTCCTAGGGTCTGGCTGGTCTGAAACACTGAATGACCTAGTCCTAGGTAATCTATTTTGAAGGTCTAGGTTGAAGAAAGGGTCTAATAGAGCTGCAAGATCTTCTGGTGCAGAATTATCTCTATGAATGTTGCTGGAAATAGTTGATCTCCTACTTACAGGTGTTCTCTTGAGGATTTTCTCAGGATTATCAACTATTTCAGGTGGGTTTGGATCAGGGCAAGCTCTCGTATGAATGGTTCTGTGAGCCAGAATGATGTTCTTGAACTGAGCAACTTAACCCTACTTGTTACTTCTATTGTGGTTGATATTGTCTCAGGGTTGGTCTCCCAGCGGAGTCTTCATTATGTTTCGGGTCTGGTCTCCCAGTGGAGTCTGATGCGAAACCAAGATGATCAGCAGGCCTACTGATCACCAGTGGAGTCTTTTAACGTTTAAGAGCTATGGAGTCGCCAGGTGGAAAGGTTTAAGGTATTTCAGGGGATACACTGTCCACCACAGTGCTGATGAAATATCCATTTTCAAGGATATTCCACTAAACACAGCAAAATCTAACCAAAGATTGACTGGGAGGGCATTTACCAGATATGTCACCTCAAAGAAGAGGATGAGATCCAGAGGCTACCTGGCCCTTTCCAGGCTCTGTCTAAGAGTATGGGGTAAAACACACAAGAGGTAAGTGGAATGGGAAGGATAAGTGTTTTACTACCAACCTAACCAGAGATTCTAGGTTTTCTGAGGTTCGGAGATGTATCAAGATGAAAGTACTCAGAAAGTTCCCCAGTGGAGTCGCCATTATGTTGGGATTCCCATGTTTTGGCCAGGTTGGAAAGACCAAAAGATGAGACAACATAGAACCACTTTGGAACCTCAGGATCTAGCCCTCCTGGGTTCAGAGAGGGATCTCTCTATGATGTGTCAAAGGTATAACTTTGGAGTTCAGTTTGAAGGTATTAGGCTAGGTATGAAGCACAGGGTTTGTTTGTTTGATTAAGAGTTTGGTTGTTGGGAATCAGGAAAGAAGAGTCCAATATAAGGAAAGGGTGAGCATAGAGTAAACTAGGCAAAGGTAGATAACTCAGAGAACATCAAGGCCATTGGCCAATGGACTCAAGAAAGGGTTTACTTGTGTTCAATGTGCAAGCTTTCAGTTGGGCAAGTCATCTAAATCATCTGGATCTTAAAGGATAGAAGATGGAATGGAACATTAAGGACAACAAATGAATAGGAGAACCAACCAACTCTATCTATAGATCAGACCAGAGGTCATTTAACTCCAGGCCTGCTTGGACAAAATTAGAGGCAAAACAAGGGATCATAGAAAGGCTAGCTGGTCGTGCAAAGATCCTAGTGGACAGGGCTAACACTAATCCCCAGTGTTTCCAAACCTTCCAGCTAAATCCTACCAAGAACATCTAAACATGGACTTCATCAATTCATACATCAGAGAGCAGGCAATATCATCCACTACACTGGTTAAACCAATTGAAATCAACATTCAGATACACATATAAGCAGAAAACATAAAGGGCTGGGAGAGCAGCAACATAGGGCACCTAACAAGGGTGAATTCTATGCCAAACTTTTGATGCAAGCCAGTAGAAATGAAATGCAATGAAAAATGAAATAAGAGCAAGTCAATCACAAATACAGAGAAATAGGAAACATCACCAGCTGCTTTAGATCAGGATCCAAAGAAACATGCTTGTCATATTAAAAACAACACCAATCAGGCACATCATAGCCCATAGCTTGAACATTCAATCTGAATGCATCTAGTCTCAGTTTATCTTACAATATACATAGAGAACTTGTCTCAAGAGGAGAATACTTGCATTTCACTGATATCTCATCAACAACCATTACAATGTTTCCTTCTATGCTTTATAGCAAAGGATGAACCTAAGATCGACTGAAGGAGTAGGTGAAAATTAAATTTATCATTAAACATAGAGTAGAGAAATAGGGCTGAGGCCCATTTTATTTGAATATTGAGTATTTAATGTCTGCCACCTCTATATGCAGGGATGATCTTCTTCGGATTTTACTTTACTCCAGACATGACTTTGCTGCATTCTGGCGGCCAAACTTTGTTGTACTTGTGGAGAATAAAAAAATGGTAAATAACTACTGAAAGGTCTGCTTCATAAATGTTCTGATTTCTTTGAGCTATTGTTAGGGTAGAAATTCCTTCAGGGACATTCTTTTACTGTGCAGAGGACATTTTGGATGGATCCTCGGGGTCTTCAAACTGCTGCTGTGCATTCTAAACTTGTGATTAAGGCTTAATATCTTCATTAGTTTTCCTTATTCTCTCTGCTCTGTACTGGGACACTCCGCTGCTTCAATTCCATCTCTGACAGGTTAGCTCAGGTTTTAATGGCACCAGAGGGTCTTCCATAGAGCTTTAGGCCTGTTCCTTAAATGAAAGTCTTGTCTTTACCTTCCCGGGCCATATCTCATAAATTCAGCCGCTGAAGATGACCTTCATCGACTTCTCCGTCACTGTAACAGAGGTTCTGCAATTATGGCGGACATTCACCGTTGAAAACCCTAGAAAACAACCCACCTGTGAGGAAAACCATGGACAGGGATGATGAAGGCGGCGAGGACAAGATGTGGTCATGGAAAATAGCCATGCAGACGGAGAACTGGGGAGAACTTACGAAAAACGATGACAGAATGCTCTGGTGGAGGAATAATGAAACACAGAGCGAATACACGTAATAGACGAATGAAAACATTAAAAACACGACAAAACCAAAGATATAGTGACAGAAACGGAGAATGTACGGGGCGTACACGTGGAGGTGAAGTGGAGGGACCGGGAGACCACGGAATAGTCAATGACGAACAGATGAATCTGGACCGTCGATGGGGTGGAGATCTATGGCGGAAACACGACAGAATGTGGACCCGGGATACGGAGGAGGCAGGCTAACGGGGGGCGCAGCTTCGATGAATTACGATCGTAGGATGAAGCGCTCGAGATCGGACGGTTCGCATAGATTCTGTTGCACGACTTTGAACCAAAGATTAATGCGTGAAATGAAAGCAGTTTTTCCGCCGTACCAAAGACAAGTGTCAAACGATGGGTGGAATAGCTGGTCCTCTGGGAAAAACCACCAGCATGCAGAAAGTGGTGCGGAATAAACCAGGCAGTTTTGGAAAACAGTGCATGGAGTGGGGACCACCATTTCGGGTGCGCTCCGCGCCGTCGGATCATATATTAATTTGATGGCGGAGATCTAGACAGCGCAGGGTTAACTCGGCAGCAAGTTTGAACAGATCGACGAAGTACGGGAGGTCGACCAGTGTGGAGTTTAACGGGATGTGTACCCCCCGTAGTTGACCAGTCGATCAGGGTTTGACCGCCGATCAACGGCCAATATGTACTACGGGGCCTCACCTCATTTGGTCTGTACGGGCAAATGGCAGCCCCCGTAACCACCATTTTTGTGGTGGCTCCACCCATGCACCACCACATGTCGCCAGTGCGCCACCAATGCGCATTTATAAATGTTTTTTTATTATTTCCGCGCGAAGAAAGGTTTGGGAGAGCTAAGTGCCCGACGGATTTAGCGTTGGTCACAGTGCTAGGACTCATGGGAAAAAAGTGCGGGGGCTAATTGCTAAAGGGGCTAGGCTCAACATAATGTTTAGAGTGGGTTTTGTAACCATTTTCATGCAATTCAAGACCCGAGGATGATAATGATAGGGGGAAGAAAAGGTGCCAGGGTTTAACAAAGGGCAAGGGTGAGATTAAAAATGGGGCTTAGGGGGGAGTTTAAGAGGGTAATGGTAGAATTAGAAGGGGGAAAAGGGAACCTTGACAGAAGGAGGAAGAAGGGGAAAAGAGGGCCATTTTGTAGGGGTATAAGAGATAAGTGCGGGCCTTAGGGGAAAGAACCAACAGAGAAGACTGGTGAAAGGCAAAGTACAGAGAGTCCTCGAGGATAATGTATCTTCAGGGGGGATGCATTCCTTGAAGGTCTCCAAAATGACATAGGCCCCAGCTTGCTTGTCAAGAATTTCATAGGGGGGCTAACAGGCCCTACTAAAAAAGGATATTGTTTTTTCTTTCCCCGTGCTATTCTTTTGCAGTAATACTACAACTATCGTATGTTCAGATGCAAAATAAAATATGTAGAAATATTTGGTCAAATCAGGATTGATAAGAACCGGTGTTTGAGTAAGAGTTTGTTTTACTAGTTCAAATGATTGTTTAGCTTGTATTTTCCATTTAACACCTATTTCTTTCTTAAGCATGTTTGTGATATTTCTTAATAGCTCAACAAGGTTGGGGATGAATCTCCTTAAAAAAATTATCTTCCCAATGAAAGATTGTAATTCTCTGAGGTTTCTAGGATCGCTGATTTTCAATATGCCATCAATCATTTTAGGGTCTACTTTGATTCCCTCTTCAGAAATTATGTGGCCAAGAAGCTTTTCTTCTTGGAGAGCAAAGAGTTTCTTTTTGGGATTCAAATATAAGCCATATTTTCTACATTTCTCAAAAAAATTCTTTAAATGAATCAAATGTTCTTCATAAATTTTTGAGAAAACAGTGATTTCATCAAGGTATATGATTATAAAATAGCCTATGTCTTCTTAGAAGGCTATATCCATGGCCCTTTGGAAGGTGGCCACCGCATTCATCAAACCAAATGGCATTTTTACATACATGAATGTGCCCCAAGGTGTAGTAAAAGCAGTTTTATGTTGATCACTTGGGAGTACTAACACCTGATTGTAACCTGAGAACCCTTCCAACTGTGAAATTATTTTAGACCTAACCACCCTTTGTAGTATATGATCCACTTTGGGAAAGGGATAGTTATCTTTAAAGGAGGCTCTATTTAGATTCATGAAATCAATGCAGAGCTTGATTTCCCCAGTATTTTTCCTGAGAAATACTAAGTTGGAAACCCATTGTGAATATCTGAGGGGAACTATGATCCCAGCATCATACATTTTCTTGATTTCTTTCTCAGCTAAAGGAAATAAAACAGGGTTTATCCTTCTGAGTTTTTGTTTGAAAGGTTTATGATTTTCCTTAAGAGGAATTTTGTGTTGAATGATGCTGGTATCATATGATTTTAGATCCATTTATCCCCATGCAAACACATCTCCAAATTCTTTGAAATGTTCTATGTATTGCAGCTTGATATGGGCTCAGAGAGTGTTGTATAACTTGATCATTTTGGATTATACTAGGTTTCCTATGTTATGTTCTTCTACATTTCTTTCTATAGGCTCCATTCTTGGTTCTTTGGCCACATCATTGAAATAAAAAAGGTTCTCTAATGGTGTAAGGCCTCTTGGAATTGTATCATTTTTACATTGTAAAACTTTTAGGTCCTTTTGTTTTGTATTGTCAACTATTTCTTCCTTAAAAAGATGTTCAAATTGATTTATATTAGCAGAAAATGGCAGCTTTGTTTCATGGATTTGTTCTTGGTTTAAACAACTTTCTTCAGGATTGATTTTTGGTGTTGGTAAAGCAAAATCATTACTTGATTGTAGGAAATCATCTATGTGTTTGTCATCTTCAAACACTTTCCAATAGTCTTCATTGTCAGGTACTGCAGGTCTATTTTTTATCTTTATATTAAATTGATCATTTATCTGTGGTGTTTGGAAATGACTAGTAGAAAAGGAAAGTTTGTTTGCTAGATGATTTTGAGCTCTTGGGATCAAAAGGAGTTCATATTTTTCAAAGGTCTTCGGGAGATCTAGGGCAGCATTTCGATATTCTCTGAGTCTTGGGTTCTTAGTTGAATATTCCGCTTTAATATGTCTAATTATTACTCAGAATCTCCTTGGACTGATATTTTCTTGGCTTCTAAATCTTTGAGTAAATGTAGGCCAAGGAGGAGGGTTTCATATTCAGAAATGTTGTTTGTGCATGGAAAATATAGCTTATAGGAATATTCTTGGTTTGTATTGTGTATCCACACACCTGCCCCTGCACTTGTTCTACTACAAGAGCTGTCAAAGCTCATTCTCCAAGGTGTTTTAGTCTCATTTTCATTTTGTTTCTACTGCTAAAGGCTGTTGAATTTTGGGTTGTTTTGTATTTGAATGGAGGATAGATATGACTATTTTGGTAGACTGACTTCTTCTTTGTTTCCTTTTTCCTGTTAACTAACATCATATTCATTAAATAAGATAAAGGAATCTAAGTTTGAATGGATAGAATACATAGGAGTGTTGTTTGGCCTGCCTATGTTGCTCACCAGGTATTTCATATGAGACTGTTTGTATAATTTTCTAGTTTGGCTAAACATTGGGATGGTGGAATAGGACATGTCCATTTGAAGGCTCCCTTGAAGTTTGTCTCCCCATGATCTAGATAAATTCATGCCATACTTAGGGGGAATGTGAGGTACCACTATGTCCATGACTAGACCTTTAGCAGGAATATGTGTCAAATTGACACATAAATCTTTGATTAGGCCCAAGCATTTGACCCTGCTTGAATCAAAGGAATACATGTATTTATATGGTTTAGTAATTTCCAAGCCTAATCTTTCCATTACTACTTTGGGCATAAGTTTATGTGAAGCTCCAGAGTCTAACATGGCATTGTGTAAGATCTTATCATGTATATTCAAGCTGACATAGAAGGGAGGGAAAACCCCTTCTTGGTATTTTCCTTCAACTTCAGGACCAAATAATAATTCTGGTTTATCATCTGTCAAGTTTAAAGTATCAATGTCACTGCCTATATTCAAAGATTTCAAAAATTTATTTTTATATACATCCTGAGTTACTAGTTCAGCTAAGGGTATGGTTATTTTGATCTTGGAAATTTCCCCTTCAAGGCTGAAAAGAACTATTGTGCTTGACATATTTACATATGTTTTCTCATTTACAACTCTTTCAACAATCTTGATTTGCTGAACTTTATTTGGACCACTTTTTGGGATAGATTTGTTAGGGCCACTAGATGAAGTACTATGGTAGCTTTGTTCAACACTTTGCTAACTGTTTTAGTCTTTATTTAGATTAGTTATCTTGGCCATAGTGTTGGTATTACTGGCTCTCTTCTTAGGCTGATTTTATAAATTTTTCCTAGAAACAACACTAATCTTTTTGTCATTGGAAATCTTTGGGCTCCCTTTGCTTCTAGGATTACATTGTTTGTGTACCTCCATTATTGCATTTTCAAACCCAAATCTGTAATCTTCAGAATATTCATGGTTGTTTTCAATTTGTTCTAAGGAGAATAATCCTTGTTCTTCTTTAGTGATAAAAACATTTGTCTCACTGCCAAATCATATCAAGTTTACACGATTTTCTTCCAACCTTTCAACTTCCCTTTCTTCTTCTTGATCAACATAGTTTTGTTGAAAGGGAGACCTAATCTATTGGTCATTGTGTCTTTTCCTATCTTGATTAGGGTCTCTTCTGAGACTTGGGTTTCTATTTCTATTTTGGGGGTTGTTTAGGTTTTCTCTAGGAGGCACTCTATCATTCAGATTTATCTTTTCAAGCATCCTCTCCATTACCTTTACTAGGTTGTCAATTTTGGCATCGGATGATGAGGGTGATACCATTGTTTCATCCTTGTATGTAACTCTTTTTTATGCTTTCAACCTAGCTCTTTTCTTAATCAGATTTTCTTCCACACCGAAGGCTCCCCCCTTCATATCTTCTAAACTTGGGGGGTCTCTTTCTCTTAGCTAGTGTGCCATTTCAGGATCAAAACCCTCTGGGAATTTAGCTAAGGCTAGGCCTAGTCGAGGTTTCATCTCTGGGGGAAGTGCATTATAAACACTATTGAATCTAGTGCAATAATCTTGGACACTTTCCCCAATTTTTCTTTTGAGGTTGGTATATTCTGAAAGTATTTGGAGAGGGTTCTTCCTAATTTCCCATTTGTTTATGAATGTTTGATATAAAGAAGGGATATCATTTATACTGTTAGGAGTTAAGACTTTAAACCCTTTTTTGGCTTCTCCTCCTAAACTTTGAGCAAAAATTCTCATATTAATGGTCTCTTATTCTATTTTCATGTAATCAAAAGCATAATTCATTTTATCTACATGTTTTTGGGTAGTAGTAGGTTCATTTCCAGTGAAATGGGGAATTTTGGATTGGTAATCATTGGGTAAGGGAACTGGAGGTTGTGGTAACACAAATGGAGCATACCATGCTGCCATGATAGGAAATAATGGGGGATTTACAAGAAGTTGATTAAAAAGAGGGAAAGTGGGCTAGAATTGGGTGTTTTGAATAGTGGATGTGTGGATAGGAGTAGAAGAAACACTGGGGCCAGAAAATTGATGATGAGCAGATTTGTTATGGAAGGAGCTGAGATGATGGATAAGGTGAGGCTTCTCTGCTAAAGCTCTGTTGTAAATCTGTAGTTTCAAAATTAGCTTGGCTTAAATCACTTTGATATTTATTCCTGAATAGGTTCTTTGTGTGAGGTAGGTCAAATTGAGGATCTTTTAAGACTGTAAGATTTTCAGGGACAGATCTCGTTCTCGAGATGGTCCTATCAGTAGTTGGTTTTCCATATTTAGAAGTTTTCCACAAAATAATTTATGGATTATCATATATGGTAGGAGAATTAGGATCTGGAAGGGATCTATTATTGACACTATGTGAAGCCAGATTTTAGTTTCCAAAATTTAGAGAGGCTGAGGTTTTTAGGACTGTTTTGCAATATTTTCCTCTCACAGTGATTTCTATAATATGGGACTAGGTTTCTAAACCTCCTCAAGGCTAGTTAACACAGTTTTAAGGAAATATGGAGATCTAGAGGAGTAATAGGGCTATTGGGGCTAGTGGAGTCGCCAGGTGGAAATTTTTAGCTTTTCTGAAGGTAAAATGTTTTATGGTCCACCACCAATGATTTATTTAAAGACCAATATGAAATGTTTTGGGTTTTTCTGAGTTTTTTGTAGTTCTATGTTTGTGAGAGTGTCCTATACCTGTTTCAACACTTAGCTAAGGTGATGAAACAAACAAAGTTTACTCTATGGCTTATCAGCTAATATTCTGTAGTAACTGAAGGACTAAAGAGCCTATAATAGCTTGCTAGGCAAATATAAACTCAGAGGTCCCACCGTGATCACCAAAATGTTGGGGTCTTGTGATTTGGCATATTGGCACACCAAGTGACAAGGAAACATGAAAACCACTCTTTAGATCTCTAGGACCTAGCCTTCCTAGTCTGAGAGAGGGATATCTCAATTGTTTGCAAAGATGTAAGCTTGTTTGATTTTAAAGGTTGATTTTAGGCTAGTTATGAAGCATGAGTTTGTTTGATTGTTTGGTTGGGCATGATGATCTAGGTAGCATAGATAGAAAAGGGAAATATCTAAGTCATTGGGAAATGGAGTCAAGTGGTAATGGTAAAATTTTTTTAAACAGATTAGGGGTATCAGAGGGAAAATCTAACTTGGCTATTGGATCTTCAAAGTCTTTCAGGTGAAATGAAATGAATATTAAAGGTTTAGAATGAAAAGTAGAACTAAGGGAAATTAAGAATCCTTGATTATATGTACTTCTCAACAAAGGGACTTAAAAAATCATTTGAACATGAAGAGGTATTCCATAGACAGGGCTAACCATAAATTCTAGAAATCACACTTTAGCAAATAATAATTCCAAGACAAACTTTTCAAATAAAATCTAGGAGTCAAGGAATGCTCTATTTCATCCAAAGATTTTACTTTCAAAGATAAGAAAACATTCAATATTCACAAATAACTGCAGTCATAGAACAGGGAAATCCTAGACATATTTGATTACAACTATAAAGACCTTCAAAAGAAATATTTGAGCAAGTACAAAGCGTATGATCAAAACAAACCTCTTTGGCAGACTTTGGACAATGGTACTTTGAAGGGAGACTTCAGAAGCAGTTTTTAAGTAGCAACAAGTAAGTAGGGAACACCATAAATCATTCTTGAGGCCAACTGTATTGAACTATTTAGGAAGTAAACAAGCATAAGGGTTCAAGAGAGCAATTAAGAATTCTCTAGAATACCTCAGCAGAAGAAAACATTAAGATAGTGAAGAGTAAAAAGAACTAAGGTTCTTTCAAAAGACATTTCTTAGTCTAAAATTTTTACTCTACTGTAATAAGAAATGATGAAACATAATGGAAAACAGGAAATACATTAACAAATTAGAATACTTCACCAACAGCCAAGCTCAGGGATCCAAGGACAGAGCTTTCTCCATCAACAAATGGGTCAAAAACATCTATAGGTTCCAGAACATCAATTTCCTTTCAACTTCAGCAGAGCTATGTATTACCTCAAAAGAGTCATCAAATGCCAACTTTACAATGAGTTCCAATGCAGTATTTATGCTGCAAATGAGGAGGTGGAATTGTTTTAGGGTCAAAAATGTTATTAAATACAGAGTAAATGCATTTCAAGCCTTGAAAACAATGCAAGGCATAAGGCAGAAATAGGTGCAACTACTTCTCTATTTTAATAACTCTATCTTAACTTTTGATAGAAAGATAGGAGAAAAGATTGACTTTCACGGCTTATTCTTATCTTTACAATAACTGTCCTGACAGATTAAAATATCTTCTTAGTGTAATAACTGTCAATTTTCCCTTTGAGACAGAAGGTAGGCTATAGGTGGTAACTAGATCTTCTGGAGAAATAACTACCTCCTCTTGATGTATTTGAGGCCTTTTAGCCTAGTATTCCTTCATTTCATCGCTAAACTGTTTTTTAAGGCCTGATATGATTTTTTCCTTCATAACTCATGATGTTGTCTTTATCTATAATCTGCACGGTTTAATTCTTTTAATATTTCATAATTTTGACTTAAACTTTGAACTTTAATCTCTCTGATACTCTTCATTAATCTTCACTGTTTCTTCCATTTTGCTGGTGTACAAGTGGCTTTCTGCTCTGGAGGGTTTTGAATGAATGTTCGATGCTCATGAAACATCCCTTAAACATGGAATAAACCCTTTATTATCCCTCTTCTACATTGTTTTAAGCTTTCGAGGATCGTCATCCTCGGCTCTTTGTCACTTTACTTGACTGTGGGAGAGCCTTCACATTTGGACGCCATTAAACCTACAATTTGAAACATAAAACATTATAAAAACCTACGCTTGTGGATTTTACCACTAACAGAGGCTCGAGGAGGGGTTACAGAGCGATGCAGAGGAAGGGTTTATTGCAGGGAAGGGTTCTCTGAATAAAACCAAGAAGAAACAAAGGAAATATTTGAATTTGGGTAGGAGTAGAGGCAAGGCAGTTTTGGGGAAAACCAGTAGATTTCGCCTTGGAAAAGGGTGGTAAGCGGTAAAGGCCCATATGAATGTGATATGGCTATGGAGGTTACACGTAACCCTGTAAAAACCACTTATTTCACGTTAAAAATGCACGGAAGGGGAGTAAAACAAGTTTGTGTGCGATACAATCTTTGTCGTTCGATCTGTGAGAAGACGTGCAGATTGACGGTCAGCACATAGTGCAATACAACATCGAGGCATGGGAAGAGGATGGAGTGGGGCCAGGGTGAGATGAGTTCTGGGCCGTTGGATCTGGGAGGGCCAGCTCAACGATTAAGATTGACTGTGGGGGGACTGTGGGTACAGAAGTATCTCGCTAGCAGGGTGCCTGTGTAGTGAATGGGGAAATACTGGTAGTTGAATCTGGAGAAGATAAATGGTGGAGGTTAGCTACGGGGGGACTGTGGACTATGGGCCAATTTGGTTGGGTGCCCTCGCAGTGATCCTGAGTAGTTGATCGGGGAGGAATGGATGGCGAGGATTTGATCGCAGAAAGATAGAAATGAGTGAACCGGGTGGAGGAATGGTGAAAAGGAAAAACTGTGCCAACCGTTAGATCTGGGGGAGCCAGATCAATGGTCCCAAATGCATCGGTTGGAGGCTCTGATAAAGACGATCAGGGGGAAGAAATGACAATGCGATGGAATATGGACCGTAGGATCAGAAAATATCAACGGTGGAGATTTACTCGAGGGATCAGCGATTGGTGGAGAAGAGGGTCCAGGGACAAAGGAGTTTGGAACTATGATGTGTCGATGGCCAATGGGAGAAGCAGGTGCGATGACGTGAAAACTGTCGGATCTGTATTGAGATCAACGGTGGAGATTAGATCGGGGTTTCACATATTAGCGGCCAAGAGGGTTTGGGAATGAGGAAACAGGGATCGTCGATGGAGCGAGGACCATTGGATCAAGGAGATCAATGATCCAGATTATATCATAGATGTGCAAAAGAATGAATGGGGCGGAGGGAGGCAGAGAAGCAAAGGAGCGATGGTCATTGGATCTGATGGATCAACAGTCAAGATTTTATCAGAGAAAGGTGGGTAGAATGGAAAGCGATAATGGCGGAGATTCCATCGGAGGGGGATGGTCATCGGCGAAGAAGGGAAGGTGAAGCCCGATGTGATGGCCGTCGGATCTAGGGAATGGACGGTCCAGATCTCATTGGTGAATTGACCATTGGGAAGAAAAGGAAAAGGGAAGTGGAACTTAGAAAATTCGATGCTCCAATAACCGATGGGCTTAGCGCTTGGTCGCAGTGGCGAGTCGTATGGAGGAAAAAGGGGTTAGAGCCTGAGCTGAAAAGCACTTAAGGCCTTATTTTAATAAAAGGTCGGAAAAAATGCCTAAAAAGTGAGTTTTTAAGCCTTTTTGAGATTCCGATAGGGTAAAAAGGGTGATTTGAAACCAAATAAAAGGGGACTTATGAAGTTTAGAGGGGGATTTTGAGGAAGTGAAAGAATAATTGAGGGGAAAATGAGGGAAAAAATGGGGGAAATGAAAATGGGGGAAAATAGGCTAAAACGTGTTTCTTTTTGAAACAGAGGGGTGATCTTTTTAGAAGGCATAGATGAAGTTCTTAGTGAACTAGTAGACTTAGGATAATGAAGGATGTGAGATTTATAGAACTCACAATGTTTCTGCAAATTTTGTTTCTAGAAATTTGATATTTTCAACTTAGTCATCTTTGGATAAGATCAAAATTACTGATGAATAACAATATGGATATGTTATGCCAACTGAGGGAAAGGAACCCAAGAACAATAGAACAAATACAAAACATAACAGTTAGTGTAGAAGCCAATTTCTTATCTAAGAGAGCAAGAATGAGAAACGAAAGAAGGGTAACAATAAAAGAGGAAACATCGACATCAGATAGAAAAATAGATAGTTTAGCAAAATCCATGGAAAAAAATGATGGATAGACTAGAAAGTATGGAAAGGAAACCATAGTGGGATAATCAACAAGAAGGCCCTCAAATAAGAAACCCTAACTTGAGAAAAAACACCAACACTGGTGACAACAATTTGTTTTTTTTTATTCCAGGGAACTAAGGAGAGTTGGTCTCTAAATTAACTCTGTCAACAATTTCACTCAATACAACTTCTACTTAATCCAAGGAAGTCCACTTTATTTTCTTATTTCTAGTTTATATATCAACTTCTTCAAAATTTATTAATGAATGTATTAGACCTTCCTTATGTAACCGCGAACAATAGAGCCTTTTGTATTTTTAATTTCGTGCACAAGAATATAATACATATGCTTTATATTGTAACTTTGGTCCCTTGTATATATAGCGCTATATATATAGATATATAACCTGGAGCCTTTCCTTTATATAAATACCGAATGTATTAGCCCGAAATTCAAAGCTCTTTATTCCACGTTCTAAGGAAAATTATAATAACCCACATTCATATTTCAAACCTTAGAGCTTAATACTACACAAAGGGTCCAACATTTTAACTATAAACACCCGCACTCAAGACATTCAACAATGATTATACATTAGCACAAAATTTGTCTTATATGAGGGTCCATGGTCCCCACACGTCTAATGTGATTAAATAAATGTCGAATTAACACAAAACCACCGGTCTTTACCTGGAGTTAAATTGAATGCACGATATTCATCAGATCTCCTGACCTCCAGATCGGACGATGCACAAAAATATCACGTTATTTCCACAGTCGAGAGTTAACACATGAAATTCATGCGATGAGGGTGGTATTTCCCTGATGACGTGGCAAAATGACACTGGATCGCATTCCTTTTAAATTGTTTCACTGTGGCCCAAAGTGGAGTGACGTGAGATATTTTGGTTTCACAAAACCAACACGGGATTTGAATAGTGTCTGCCTAAATTTCCACGTGTGCTTTGGGTTATTCCTTCAAACTCCCTCTCCTCTTTGTAATTTGAATGTTTTATAAATATTTCTCACCGCACGACAACACAGTATGCTTTGCATTTGATAGAGGTTTCCATACTCTCACTATAGGTAGAGTCGGGTTATGCTCTTGTCCTACCAACAGAGCCTCTTCACACTAAACCCATACATGCCTAATTCATACACATAAGTGTATATCTTAGAGTATCTTGAGTACACGTATTCACATAGAGACCAGTATTTTACTAACATCAAGTGAATGCACAAAAATTGCAAACGAAGGAATGAATCCTTCGGGAGATTGTCAAAACACACAGATAACCAAAAATGCTCAGTTTTATTCGAACAGGGGCTCAACGAGCTTGAAATTTCTTCAATAGAAACAATGCCTCTTGCTCACAAATTCACTGCCAAATCACCCCTTTTCACCATATCAGGGGTTAAAATTTATAATGCATAATATGACTCCTCAGTTCCTCTCTTAGAGGACCATTTTTATTCCTAACAAGGAGGCCTAATTACATAATATTCTATGCACATGAATGGAACAGTTGGACATAAATCAAAATTTTTTGACTTCTACAGTTATTGGACTACTCCTAACTATATAGACAGCTAAGGTGTTGACACCTTGCTGTTACAAATTCAAGAAATCTCGAACCCTACTAGCCACAACATGTGGACAGAACTCCTACATTGCTAGCTAGTGTCTAATGCCCTTGCATTAGACTCCTGAGGGAAATTTTCTTCATGGACTCCTGTCCATGAGCTCTTTCATAGAATTGCCTAAATTCTGCAACATCACTTCGGTCATCCAAGTGGCATCTTCATCTGGCTGGTCCTTTGACTTGATCAAGTATTGGAAGTAATCTTGTCCTCTAGTCTTCTTGAACACTCTCTTGTCCAGTATCTTCTTTGGCTGCAATGCCTATGCTGGAGGTAACTTATTTTCCCATTTAATATGCTCTTTGTCTAGTGGTCCTTCCTCTGTACCATCACCTTCATACCTGTACAAATATGCAACATTAAAAATGGGAGATATTCCAACATCAAGAGGCAATTCAATCTCATAAGAATTAGCAGAAAACTTCCTCAGTATCTTGCATGGCCCAATATTTTTAAACTTTAACTTTTTATACTACTTCCTTGGGAATATTTCCTTTCTCAAGTGTGCCAAGACCAAATCTCCAACTTCAAAATGGACTTCTCTTCTGCTCAAGTCTTCTCTACTCTTATATTTGATGCTGCTGCCTTGTAGTTGTTGTTTCACATACTCATGTATGGTTTGCATCTCTGAAGAAAATTCTTCACCATATGCACTCCTCAACTCTGCCTTTCCCAAGTTTCTTAGCTTAGATATTCCTCTAGGGTGCATTCCATAAACAATATGGAATGGGCTCTTCCATGTACTCCTATTTGGTGAATCATTGTATGCATACTCTGCTTATGGCAAAATATGATCCCACTGTTTGGGATGCTCTCCTGCAAGACTTCTCAATAAATTTCCCAGACTTCTATTTACTACCTCAGTTTTCCCATCAGTATGAGGATGATAACCTGAGCTGCAGCTTAGTTTGGTACCAAGCTTCTTCCACAATTTCCTCCAAAAATTTCCAACAAATCTAGTATCTCAATCTGAAACAATGCTCTTGGGAAACCCATGTAGTCTAATAATTTCTTTGAAAAACAAGTTAGCAACATGAGTAGCATCACTGGTCTTATAACATGGAGTAAAATGTGCCATCTTGGAAAATCTATCAACTACAACAAATATTGCATCATTCCCTCTCTGAGTCTTGGGCAATCCTAGAACAAAATCCATACTCACCATATCCCAAGGCATGTCTAGAATAGGAAATGGAGTGTACAATCCTGCATTTTGGCTTCTCCCTTTAGCTTATTGAAAATTTTTGCAATTCTTCACAAAATTTTCCACATCTGTTCTCATCCTTGGCCAATAATAAAAATGGCTCAATTGCTCATAAGTTTATCAGTACCAAAGTGTCCAGCAAGTCCACCGCTATGCTTTTCTTTGATTAAATTCTCCCTCATGGAACATTTTGGTACACATAATTGGTTTCTCCTTAACAACAAGTCCTCGTGCAAGAAGTAATCCAACCACTGGCTTCTATATGTCAAAACAAGGTTACAACATGCTTCAAAGGCTTCTTTAAAATCTGAATCTGTTTTTTTAAAGCTCCTTAATAAAATCAAATCCTACAACTTCAAACTGGTTTTCTTGGACAAGCATGTTTCTCCTACTCAAAGCATCAACTAATTTATTTGATTGGCCACTTATATGCTTCAAAACAAAATTAAAACTCTCGAGATATTCAACCCACTTGGCATGCTTATGATTTAATTTAGGCCGCTACATAGTATACTACAAATCATGGTTATCTGAATACACCACAAATTCCTTAGACATTAAGTAATGCCTCCACTTCTTCAATGCCTGCACAATGGCATAAGTTTGTTTTTCATAATAGGAATACTTTCTTGTTGTATCATTCAGCTTCTCACTAAAGTATGGTACAAGCCTTTCATCTTGACTCAACACAGCTCCAATAGCTTCTCCACTGGCATCACACTTTACTTGGAATGGTTTATTAAAATCAGGCAGAACTAAAATAGGATTTTTAGTTATCTTTTTCTTCAATAACTTAAAATTATTTTCAGCTTCAGCAGTCCATTTAAATGGTTGTTTGTCCTTCTTTATTGTTTCAATTATGGGTGCATTAATCTTTCAGAAATTATTTATAAATTTTCTGTAAAAACTGGCAAGTCCATGGAAACTTCTTACCACAAAAACACTTCTAGGTGAAGGCCACTCCACAATTTCCTTTACCTTTTCTGAATCCATCTTCAGTCCCTCAGCAGAGACAAGAAAACCAAAATATACTAGCTCCTATTTCATGAATGATCATTTCTTCAAATTGATCAATAAGTTCTCTTGATGTAAGTTCTTCAAGACATAATTAAGATGTCTCAAATGTTCTTCTCTTGTTTTGCTGAAAACTAATATGTCATCCAGATATACTATCACAAATTTACCAATAAACTCTTTTAACACTTCATTCATGAGCCTCATAAAAGTATTGGGTGCATTGGATAAGACAAAAGGCATTACCAACCACTCATACAATCCCTCATTTGTTTTAAAGGTAGTTTTCCTTCATCACCCTCTTTTATTCTAATCTGATGATATCCACTTTTCAAATCCAATTTTCAAAAATACTTTGCACCACTCAAACAGTCCATTAAATCTTCAACTCTAGGAAAAGGGAATCTATACCTGATTTTGATCTTATTGATTGCTCTGGAATCAGTACACATTCTCTGGCGTCCATCTTTCTTTGGGCTCAACACTGCTAGCACTGCACATGGACTCAAACTTTCTCTGATCAGACCTTTGTCAATCAGTTCCTGCACTTGCTTCCTGATTTCTTCATTCTTTGTGGGAGTCATTCTGTAGGCCACTTTGTTTGGCAGATTTGATCCTAGAATAAAATCTATCTGATGGCTGATTTTCCTCACAGGTGGCAACTCATCAAGTAGATCATCCACAACAATGTCACAATAATTGTCCAACATCTCTTGGATTTCAATTGGAAAATCAGAAATCTTTGTAGAAGTAAGCACTACTTTAGGTTTGCAAACTAAAGCAAAACTTACCTCCTCTTCTTCAATCTGTTGTAGATTCTCCTTCCAACTCAGCAACAAGGTCTTTGGATCAGCCTTCCTGCTTGATGTTTCTCGTTCCTCCATAGGTACAATGTGTGGTGCACTCCATCCTTGAAGAACTTATAATTTTTTTTCTTGCCATCATGTACTGTTGCTCTGTGATACTGCCAAGGCCTGCCCAGTAGTATGTGACACACATCCTTAGGCATCACATCACACATAAATTTGTCTTTGTAGTTGCCCATCTGCAACTCTATCTCACACAGCTCCTTCACAATCAGCTGGTGTCCTTTATGCAACCATGACACCTTGTAGGGTGTAGGATGTTCCCTTGTCTTCAACATTAATTTCTCTATCACCTCTGTAGAGACCAAATTGTCTATGTTGCCACTATCAATGACCAACTGATAGCACTCCCCTTGGACTTTGCATACACTCATGAACAAGGTCTTCCTCTGAGCTATTTCAACAACTTATTTTACTTGCTTCAACAGGACCTTATTGACCACCAAATATTCTCCCTTCTCTGGCATAATTTCTTCTTCTGGCTCAGACAACCTTGCTGCCTCTTCTCTAGCATGGGAAACAATTACATTTCTCTATCCTGTGCCCACATTCTCTGGGCATTCATAGTGTTTATTTCCCACCACGTGACACCTGTAACACCTCACTTCTCTTCCTCTACCTCTACCTCCTCTTCCTCTATAGGAACCCCTTATGCTCCTTGCATCACCCTCTTTGGATGCATTATGAGGTGAGCTACTACTGGCTCCATCTTTGGGTGCTGTCGACCTTCCTCTATCACCCTGACTTCCCTTTCCTCGGAAAGTACCTCTTCCTTTGGCAGACTGCTTTCTCAGGAGTTTCTCTTCAGCTTTCAAGGCCATTTGATAAGCCTCTTCAACTGTCTTAGGAGACATAATACCAATCTCATCCTGGATCTCCAACTTAGGACCATTCACATATCTGGAAACCTTCTTTGATGTGTCCTGGAATTTTCTAGCTCTTATACTCACTTTATAAAAGTATTTTGTGTACTCTTTCACTGTCAGCAATCTCTCTCTCAAGTTCTGCATTTGTCTAAACAATGTTAGTTGATAATCATTGGGAAAAAACTTACCTCTCAGTTTTGCCACCATTCTGGTCCAACTTTCAATTGGTTGTTTACCAGCTCTCCTTCTCTTTAGTTGCACTCCATCCCACCAAAGTGCAACATGTCCTTTCAGATTTGTTACTGCAAACTTGAATTTTTTGTCTTCACCCATTTCTTCATAATCAAAACACTTGTTCATTTTATTAATCCAATCTATCAGCTCCTCTGGATTCAATCCCCCTGCAAAGCTTGACACTTCAAGTCTAGGCTTGACTGCAAACCCTAGAGCAATTTTAATGAGTCTCATCTCAGGAGGAATCTCTGCATTTTCTCCTGCTTCTTCTTCAGTCTTTGGTTCACTGACATCTTTAGGATCTCTTGGGTGTCCCAATTCCATTGCATCCAATCTGGCTTGGACTCTCTGCAAGGTCTCAAACATTTCTGCATTGGCAATAGGCCTACCTCTTCTTCTACCAGCACCTCTGGCAACTCTGACAGCCATATTATAATTCTCTGCAAAAAATCTCCAAGAACAACTCTGATACCACAATTGACAGCAATTTTTTTTTTTTGGATTCCATGGAACTAAGGAGAGCTGGTCTCTAAATTAAATCTGTCAACAATTTCACTCAATACAGCTTCTACTCAACCCAAGGAAGTGCACTTTATTTTCTTATTTCTAGTTTATTTATCAATTTCTTCGAAATTGATTAATGAATGTATTAGACCTTCCTTATGTAACCCTAAAAAATAGAGCCTTTTGTATTTTTAATTTCATGCACAAGAATATAATACATATCCTGTATATTGTAACCTTAGTCCCTTGTATATATAGCGCTACATATACATATAACTTGGAGCCTTTACTTTATATAAATACCGAATGTATTAGCTTGATACTCAAAGCTTTTTATTCAACCTTCTAAGGCAAATTATAATAACCCACATCCATATTTTGAACCTTAGAGCTTAATAGTACACAAAGGGTCCAACTTTTTAACTATATACACCTGCACTCAAGACATTCAACTATGATTATACATTAGCACAACATTTGTGTTATATGGGGGTCCACGGGCCCCACACGTCCAACGTGATTAAATAAATGTCAAATTAACACAAAACCACCGGTCTTTACCTAGATTTAACTTCCGTGTTACTGAACGCGTGATAATCATTGGATCTCCTGACATCCAGATTGGATGACGCACAATAATATCACGTTATTTCCACAGTCGAGAGTTAACACATGAAATTCATGTGATGAGGGCGGTATTGCCCCGAAGATGTGGAAATATTACACTGGATCACGTTCTTTTTAAATGGTTTCACTTTGGCCCAAAGCGGCGCAACGTGAGCTGTTTTGGTTTCACAAAACCAACCTGGGATTTGAACAGTGTCCGCTCGAATTTCCACACACACCTTGGGTTATTCCTTCAGACTGCCTCTCCTCTTTGTGATTTGAACATTTTATAGATATTTCTCACCGCACGAAAACACAGTATCCTTTGCATTTGACAGAGGTTTCCATACTATCACTATAGGTAGATTCGGGTTATGTTCTTATCCTACCAACAAAGCCTCTTCACACTAAACCCATACATTCCTAATTCATACACAAAAGTGTATATCTTAGAGTATCCGAAGTACGCGTATTCACACAGAGACCAGTATTTTACTAACATCAAGTGAATGCACAAAAATTGCAAATGAAGGAATGAGTCCTTCGAGAAATTGTCAAAAAACATGGAGAACCACAAATTCTCAGTTTTATTCGAATAGGGGCTCAACGAGCCTGAAATTTCTTCAATAGAAACAATTCCTCTCGCTCATAAATTTGCTGCCAAATCGCCCCTTTTCACCATATCAGGGGTTACAATTTATAATGCATAATATGACTCCTCGGTTCCTCTGTCAGAGAATTGTTTTTATTCCTAAAAAAAGGCCTAATTAGATAATATTCTATGCACAGAAATGGAACAGCTGGACATAAACCAAAACTGTTCGACTTCTACAGTTATTGGACTACTCCTAATTGCAACAGATAGCTAAGGTGTTGACACCTTGCTGTTACAAATTTAAGAAATATCGAACCCTACTAGCCACAACATGTGGACAGACCTCCTACATTGTTGGCTAGTGTCTAATGCCCCTGCATCAACTGGTAAATCTAGAGAATCAACACCTGATCAAACATTAAGACCACCTTTCCAAGAGAACTATGTTGAAATTTCTCACCAAAATGAAGATGATGAAGACACCCAGATTAATCTAATGGGAACCAATGATTATAATACTATTTTTCTTACATAAGAATAACATGCATTATATGAATTAAAACAGTTACAGTTAGAATCTGGAGAGTATTTTGATTATAACCAAGGTTATGAGTTTTCCATTAATGAAGTTCACAAGCAATATAACCTTAGGAGTAAGAAAAATGTAGAAGCCCCTACTAAGAAATCTTCTCAAACTCAAAGAAAGAAAAAAATAGAAGCTCCTACAACCAAAGTACTACAAATCCTCCCTAGAGAAAACTAATAGAACTCTAGTTCAAGTCAGAAAAAATCAAATCCTAATCAGAAACATTCTAGTCTTAAAATTGAGAAACGTCATAATATTGTTGATATTACATATATTGATGTTCAAACATCAGCTGATCCTCAAAAATATTCTGCTGTTAAGACAATAAATTCTGCTAAAACTACAATTTCTTATCCTAAAACATCTATTGCTGATCCAAAATCAGTTGATCCTGAAACAGATACTGCCAAAACAATTGTCGAAAATTTCAAAACTACCAAAGTTACCACTACAACTCAAACTGTCCCTAAAAATAGCATAAAAAACTGTAAAACAGTGGAGTCACAAACAAAAAATGAAAAACCAACTGTAGAAAAAGAAGAGAAACACAGTCAAACTGCAGTTAGTAAAGAAGAAGTCATTCAATTAGGAAAAACATAAGCACCATTTAACATCCAAACTGAAATTGCCAAACTAAAGATACCTATTCCTTTGGCAGAATTGGTAAAGCATGATTTATACAAATCACATATCACTGACACAATAAACATGAATGAAGGAGAATACTTTGTCAATTTGAGTGATGACCAACCAGAACTAATATTTGGTCATCACTCAAATTGACAACCAGAACTAATATTTGGTCTTGAGGTAAATTGAAAACACCAAAAAGGAGGAGTTCCTCCTTTCTACATTATCTTGATTGTTCATGATCAAATATTACATAATGCTATGCTAGATTAAGGAGCCTCAGATAATTTAATGCCAAAATCAATTATGGAAAATTTGAATTTCGACATCACTAGACCTTATAAATATATTTTACTTTGAATTTAGACATCACTAGCCCTTATAAATATCTTTTCTCATTTTATTCCAGTAAAGTGAAATCTCTAGGCTTAATCAAAGATTTATGTGTCACTTTAGTCCAATACCCTGAAAAAAGTATAATCATGGATATTGTAGTAGCTAACATCCCTCCAAAGTATGGAATGCTGTTATCGCACTCATGGGGAGAAAAACTGTAGGGATATCTACAGTTAGACATGTCTTATTCCACTATTTCAATATCTGGTCAACCCAAGAAAATTTACAGAGAGACTCTAATGAAATAAATGGTCACTAGTGTAGAAAGACCTTGAAATTATCCCATTTATTCTACACCTACTAATATGGGCTCTTTCATTTTATGTAATTCAAAAACAGGTATAGAGAACAACAAATAATTGAAAAAGAAAAATAAAGAACCAGACAATGACAACATATTACATGAATCAATGTGGCACCTATATTTTGATGGATCAGTGAACAAATTAGGAGAAGGAGTAGGAGATTCGATTCATAACATGGAAAAAAATCATTTAGGATTTCATGCCTTTATATTAAGCTTGAAATGTACAAACAACATGGCATAGTATGAAGCTCTAATCTTAGGACTGAAAATTTTTAGAAATTTAGGAGGCAAAAGAGTTTCTGTCATGGGGGGCTTTGACTTAATTATAAAAAAAATTAGAGGAGAATATTCTGTTTATAATTCTACATTAAACCAATACAGATAAACAATTTTAGATCTAATCAAAGAATTGCTTGAATGTGACTGTGTTGTAATTCCTAGAAAACAAAACATACAAGCACATAGTTTAGCAACTTTTTCTAGTACCTACAGTTTGCTTTTTCAGCCAAATCACCAATATATAGCAGAGGTAAGACACAGGCCCATCATACTAGACAACTTAGAATATTAGCAAACTTTTTCACAGGATACTCAAATCTATCACTTCATGAATGCTGAGGGAGAATTCTAGAATTGTAACATAGATATAGATTGTACATTATATGATAAAATAGACAATGAAATAGATGCAAATAATTTATATTTCATTGAACCCACTAAATTCACTCAAGTAGAAATATATAAACTAGAAAAGGTAGAAATAGAAGAATTAGCAGATGATGATTATGACATTTTAAACCTTAAGAATAACTTTTTACCTAAGGGATTATCCCCATTAGAAGATATTTTTTATTCAAATGAAAAATTTGCAAGAAAACCAAAGATGGAACCATTAAGATCAGATATAGAAGAATGCAATATAAGAACAGAACAAAGGCCTAACCTCATCAAACTTTCCAAAGAATTACCTCAAGATGAAAAAATGAAATACATAGGTTTGTTTAAGGAATTTCAGGATATATTTTCAAGGAGTTATGAAGACCTAAAATATTATGGTACTAGCATAATACAACACAAAAAACCTAGAAAAGAAGATCAAAAACTTTTAAAAAAGAAGCTTAGAAGAATCAATCTAGTTTCAATGCCTTTGATTTAAAAAAAGGCAAAGAGAATGTATGAAGCTAAGATATTTGCACCTATTAGATATTCAGATTGGGTTTCACACTTAGTTCCCACGAGAAAGAAAACAAGGGAAATCAGACTTTGTGTTGATTCCCAGAATTTAAATAAGGTGTCCCTAAAAGGTAACTACCCTCTCCCCAAGATGGATCATATTTTATAGAGGGTGTTTCGTTGATCCAGAATTTCATTACTTGATGGATTCACTGTGTATAATCAGATATTAGTTTAGCCAAAAGACCAACCAAAGAAAACATTTACTACTCCTTAGGTTACTTTCATGTATTTTAAAATTCCTTTTGGATTAATGAATGAAGGAGCCACTTTCGAGAGAGATATGGATATAGCTTTTGCTAAATAAATTCATGATTTTCTTGAATTTATCTAGATGATATAATTGTATTTTCAAAAATTGACAATGAACATCTAGATCAACTGAGACAACTGTTTATCAAATGCAGGAAATTTGGCATTTCTTTGAATCCCCAAAAGACTCTCTTTAGACTTGAAGAAGGTAAGCTATTAGGGCATATAATATCAAAAGAGGGAATTAGGATAGACCTAGCTAGAATAGAGGCCATTTTGAATATAATCCATCCTAGGAATATTAAGGAATTGCAGGCTTTCTTAGGTAAAATCAATTTTCTCGGGAGATTCATTTCAAACTTAGCAGAAATAATTAGAGAAATCAATAACATGTTAAAGAAATATTTAGCACTTAAATGGACAGTAGAGGCCAAAAAATCCTTTGAATCAATCAAACAAGCCCTTAAAAAAACATGAGTCCTAATAAGTCCTGATTTAAAAAAATATTTTATTATTTTTTCTTTTTCTTCAGAACATACTATTGCTGCAGTTTTACTGTAGAAAAATTACCTGGGCTATGAACAGGCCATTGCTTTTTTCAAAAAATCACTAAGAGATGCAAAGCTAAATTATAACATAATGGAAAAGTAGGAACGAGCTTTAGTGAAGGCTATCAAAAACTTTAGAGTATACATGTTGTATTCGCACATCATAGCATATGTTCCAAATTTAGTGGTGAAGGACATTCTAGCTCAGAATGGGCCTGATTGTAAGAGAGGAAAATTAATTGCCACAATTTTGGAATATGACATAGAAATTAAGCCCACCTAACTCATTAAAGGTGAAGGTTTAGCCAAACTCATGGCTGGAGAAAACTGTCATCCTTTAGGTATAAATTTTATTGCCGAATTAGATGATCAAGAAGAGATGGTGACTCCACATATCAGTGAATCTTTTTCAGATTCACCATGGTATGTAGGTATCATATTTGTATTAATAAACTTACGAGCTCCTCCTAGATTGCCAAGAACTAAAGCTAGATTTTTAAAGTTAAAGGAAATGAAATTTTGTATCATAGATAATGCTCTGTTTTGGAAAGATCATGGTGGAATTTTATTGAATTGTTTGCTTAAATATGAAGTGGATAAAGTTATGGAAGAGTTTCATGTAGGTGACTGTGGAGGACACCTTTAGTGTAAGTCAACTACAGATAAAATATTGAGGGATGGTTTTTACTGGCCTAAAATTTTTGTAGATGTAAGAAAGTATGTGACCTTCTGTTATAAATTCCAGATCTTTGAAGGGAAGAAAAATATGTTACCTTTACCCCTTGAACCCCTCTCCAAATAAATTCGTTTTTAGCAATGGGGTTTAGACTTCATTGGTGAAATTCACCCACCATCATCAGCCCAATACAAATGGATTTTGACAGCCATAGACTATTTCACCAAGCGGATAGAAGTCATTCCTTATAGGCAAGCCACTGATTCTGTCATAATCTCATTTCTAGAAAACAATATACTGTCTAGATTTGGATACCCCCAAAATATCATTACTGATAATGGAGTTGATTTCAAGTCTAAGAAAATTATTTACTTCTATAAAAAATACCACATTAGCCTTGGCCATTCCACTACTTATTACCCTCAAGGTAATGGTCTTACTGAATCCTCCAATAAAATCATTGTTAATATCATCAAGAAACTATTTGAAGACAATAAAAAGACCTGGAACAAAAGGTTAGTTAATGCCTTATGGGCAGACAGACTCACCACAAAGAAGTCCATTGGCACATCCCCTTATCAACTTGTATATGGGATGGATGTTTTTTTCACTCCTCTTTAGGAGAGCCACTAATGAAGATGATCCAATAGCTGCAGGTAGAAACCAATGATATCCAGAAAAGCATAAATCAGACCATACACTGGTAGCAAACCAGGGAAGAATTCTATCTCAAGTTAAAAGTTGTCCAAGATAAGATTAAAAAGATATTTGACAAAAATTTAAAGGAAGATGGTTTTTACATAGGTGACAAAGTTCTTAAGTGGGATTCTAGGAGAGAAGAGAATGGTAAACATGGTAAATTTGATTTCCTATGGAAAGGTCCCCATGTTATTTATGGTTATAGAGGTAAAAATGCATTCTTGTTAAAGGCGTTGGATGGATCAGATCTGTCAGGTGGAGCTACCAATGATAGAATGTTGAAGCGTTACTATTCCCAAGAATAGCAATAGTTCATTTTCTTTACTTTACTCATTTTACATAACATTGTAGAGTTTAGATTGGATTGGATGTTTTTCTTGCAAATTTGAAGCCCAGAGAGAACGCTCTAAGATTTAAAAGACAAAATATCATAAGTATGAATAATTCAGAGCTCAAAAAACACTTCCAAGGGAAGCACAGTCAAAATATCAAGGCTATTGATCTTAAAGTTCTTGAAATTTCACCAGAAAATGCCATCCCCATGTGCAGCCAGTGTTAGGGTCCTACAATAATAATATTCATAATTTTGAATTGACTTTGATTAGTCTTGTAATATGTACATACTTTTCTTTCTACAAAATTGTTTTCCCATATTAAAAATAAAAAATGTAAAGAGGGTAAAAGTCCTAAAAGAAAAATCAAAGGTCTGAAAGAAAAAAAATAAAAAAGAATATAAAAAATGAACCCCAAAAAAAGAGAGATAAAAATAGATCGTGAAAGTGATGCAAATTTAAATGCCACTAATTTTTACTTTTTATTGCAATATAAGGTTGTGTGCAGCTTGTCAAAAATGCCACAATCCATGAAGGTGAAACTACTTAATCTTAACCTTTCACACTTTAAATTTCCTGCTGATGGATAGAGAATAAAGATCTAGCCAAACAGTTTAATATTGGCATATCAGTAGTTAGGTAGAGAATAAATAAGGATCTTAACAATTTAATCTGATCTCTTGCAACTAATAAGGTTATAATTAGATAGTTTGTTGTTAAAAGAAAAATAATAAGGGTCTGCAAGCTCAAATTCACCCAAAGAAATGAAGAAACAATGTTAGGGTAGATGATTGGTAGGCAGAAGTAGTTTTCACAAGGCATGGATAGCAGAATTTGGTCATTTCGTATTTACTAATTTCCCTTCAAAATCATTTCCCTTGTAAAAATACCCCTTCCCCTCCATTTTTTTTCTTTCCCCTTCATTCCTTTTCCCCTACAAAAATCCCTTTTCCTAAGTTAAAATACTTATTTTCCTTTGGAAAAGTAAAATCCCTTTAATTAACTTTCATTTTTATTCAAAATACCCAAAAATACCTTTATCGTAAGTATTTCTTTAAAAGTGATATATCGAGTCCAACATTGAAGAAATTCCTTCCCAATATTATTTTCTACGTTAAAATTAGTGTATTTAACCCCCCTCATTCATTTTAATCATTTAACTAATTTTATTTATTAATTCCCATTATATACCTTTTGAAACCTGTATTATATTAATTCTTCACTTATATACATTTCCCAACCCATTATTTTTTTTAGCCTATAGTTTAAATTCCCCACATTTTTTATATATATTTGGGCCCACTTATTATTTCCTTGCCTATTATAAACCTTGAACATATATATTAAGTCATAGGATATATCACATAACCTGCATTAACTTAATACCTGAGCCCCACGCCCATCTAATCCCCAACAGTTTATTCCCATTGGCCCATCTGTCATATCAAAACTGATAAGATCCGACGGCCAGTAACCCTTTTCACATCCCTAAAAGCCTAACCTTTAACTACCCTGAGACCTTGCGAAAGGCGAGGTTTTCAGAAATCCGCTCCTGTCTATGTGGAAAATTTCTATTCCATTGCATCCCTACAAATGATACCGCCTACCACCTTTCACTCATGCGAAAACCACTGGGTTTTATTCTTCCACATTGCAAAAACCATCCTTCCCATTTGAATTAACCTTGTGCATTCAATGTTGAAACATTGTTGGTTAAAAAACCCATACAACCACCCTTTCCAAGCTTTTTTACCATTTTTTATGTTATCATTCGCATAGAAGAAACAATGCCGACCTATTTTCAAGCTAATACAATGGTGTCGACCTGTTGTTTAGCCCAATTCAACCATAATTCAACACTCTTTGCTGCTAAAGACACTGCAGAAACAATCAAAAGTTATATAAAGACCAACGAAAGCTTCAAAGAACCTCCGCTTCCTCAGAAACCTCTGCAAACCAAAATCTTCATTTTCTCTAGGTATTCTTTAGTGATTAGGCCAAATATTTATGACAAGAAAGTAATTCAATCATTGAACCAACTTAGGAGCCTCTGCAGACCAAAATAAATCCATGTAGCTTCCTGAATCATTTTTTCTGCAGACCCTAGGCATCTATTTACAGAATTCTTAGGTCTTAAGTCTTTTTTTGGTCATAGAGAATACAATTTGATCAAATGAAGTATTGTAGAGGAGAGGATAAGCCCATGTTTCATCCTAAATCCTTCTACAGACTGTATTAATTTTTCAGAAGCACTCCTAAAGGCCTAAATCTATTTTTCTAAGTCAGAAGAATATTCAATTGATAAAAAATAATAAAAATGGCTTCCAATGGTATTGTAACTGTAAATCCCCTGCAACCTCCAGTTGTATATGTGGAACACACTCCTTTAGCAGATAAATACTTTAGAATTAGTGACCCTATCACTGAATTCAACCTTCTTGAGCTCCATTGTTGGAGCCATGACAAATCCATTGACCAAGCTGATGAAGTTTTTACTTGGGAGTCCAATTTTCCTAAGTATGTTGTTCCACAGACTTTCCAGTGCCCCGAATTGATCAAAATTTGTTAATATTTCTATATTCCTGATCAGAGAGCCATTATAACCCGTAGAAAAGAAATTTTTTTCACCATCACAGCTCAGTCAATCAACCAAATCCTGCAAATCCAATGTAGAAAAGATGAAATTCTTTTTTCTATTGAGGCTCTTACATAGTTATACCTAAATCTGGACTTCCCCAAGAGGTTCCAGGTATTTCATACATTCATTCCTTCATCTGTAGAGACTCCCAAGACAAATTCTTGTTACCCTTCTGAAACATTTTCTGAAAAACCAATGGCACAATCCAAACAATAGCTATGGGAGAATATAAAATGAATGTGTCAATGATATTTGACCATCAATCCAAGTTATTTATGAAAAAAAATATCTCATCAAATCAGCAGGAGAAGGCATCCAAAAAATAAAACAAGAACTTGGCAAAAAGCCAGAAGAAGAAAATGAAATCATTAAATTCATTAATTCCAAGAATAAGAAAGGACTAGAAGAAATTGAAATTAGTGAGAGGACAGATACCATTCTTGAGTTTATAAAGGTAATTTAAAAAAATAATTTAATGATTCAACTTGAAGAAAAATGCCAAAACATGGAGCTTGGCATAACTAGATTTATGATGAAATTTGACATTATAAGACAGAAAGGCCTGCCAAATCCTCTGGTTATTCATGAAAAATTGGTGAAGAAAGAGGATTATAATAAGAAAATGAGAGCAGTGGCCAAGGATCAAGCTAGCCTTCCTTCTTCACAAGGAATTCCAACAGGGAAGGTACTTTACAATAGTTTTGAGAATTTATTTTACCTACAACATGAGGTAAAACAACTGTTCATCAAGAAGCATATATTTTCAAAGTATACAAAGGCAAATGAGATATTCAGAAGGATGGTGAAAATTAAGTTATCAGAGGTAGAGAATTGGGAGAAATTGACTGATTTAATGTGAAAATATTTTGTAGTAAAAACAAAGCATTCAAAGGTAAACATAACATCTAGGATAAAGTAAAAAACAATATTAACAACGAGAACAATACAATCAAAGAGTATCATATTTAAAGATTATCAGGTGAATGTCAAAATATTAAAGTCAAAGCATAGTTGAAAGATAAATATGCTAATGTAAAGGACACTCTACAGTAGCCTTCGTTGAACAAACAACAAAGAGACAAATCAACAAAAAATTAAGACATCAAACTACAAATTCAATAAAAGAAAGGACAACTTGCATTAGTTAGATAACTGTCTCTATCTTGTTGCGTGAAGATATTCATTTTTCCATGAATAATTCCTAAGTTTTTTTAGGATATTTAGTAAGCGTTTTTGTATAAATACTTCACATTTTGAAGTATTAAGTTTGGATAAATTGCTAAACATTTTTATAGTTGTACTAAAATGAAACCTGAGGGTTCTTTGTACCATTATCAAGTCAACAACTAGATTGAGCAATAAAGAGATCATATTACCAGATTCATGTGTTAGGCCACTTTATTGAAGTATTCTCAAATGTTCTTTGTTTTTATCTGAAATTTTCACAATAATTGTATGTTTTTCTAAATCTAAATATATAACAGGAATCTTATTTCAGAATATGTTTAAAAGCACTCTATTTTGAACTGTTATTTCATTTACATGTTTTCTACTGATATCCAGACTAGGGAATTCTTAATTACTTCCTTGTTTCAATTTACCTCTATCTTTTCACTCATTATCTAGATCTGAGAACCCTTAATTTCTCTCTCATCTCGATTGAAACCATTTTCATCATCAACCTAAGGATCTGAAGTTACTCAGCTATCTTTCCCTATGAACACTTCCCTCTATAACCTTGATTCTGATTTGACTACTTGATACATTGACTCCATTAGCCCAATGGATTTCAGACCTACATTTATCCATATGAACTAGTAATTCCACCACCAAACGAAGCTCAAAATCAAATCCCAGTTAATCCTACATAACTAGCCTAAAATAAAACAAAATCAAAAAAGATAAATCATATAGAGAGAGCCCTCTCTGAGCATTAGAAAATCTAGATCCTAAGGCTTGAAAGTAGGTTTGTGGCTACCTCTAATATTATTTAAACCAGAATATAAACAACCCTTGAGAATTATTGGATTTTTAACAATACTGATGCCAAAATAAATTCATCTTCTCCTTGAGCCAATCAAAGGCCCTTTGCATTGTGCTGGTCCCATACAATGATCTACTCTTATCTAGGTCTACAAGTGGTGTCACTTTTTGTGAGAACTCTTTAACCAATTTCGAATCCGGGGGCCTTCCTCGTGGAATGCCTCCAAATAATATAATATTTTGATATAGTGTAAACTGTATATCTGAGCATACTAATTTTTCCTTGCTTCCTCTGCACAAATAAATCTTCATCTTATGTGTTGAGGCTTGCTGAGGTGGATAGTTGTGCATGCCCCTGATCATTTGATGCTTACTTCTCTTCTTATCCATCCATTCCATTTGTAAGGCCTACCAATATAATGTGACCTTCCCTAGTGTAATCAACCATTTCACACCCAATATCACATTGGTGTTAGGAGTCTCGACCACAAAGAAGTGATCTATCAGGTAGTATGTCCCCAGAGTTATAGTCGATATCGAAACACACTTCACCCACTTCTTAGTCCTCAGGATCAAAATTGTGAAACCTTCATAATTATTGGTGGGCGTGTCTCCACTCTACACTAGTTCGGCATCAATAAAATTGTAGGTAGTACCACTGTCTATCAATACCGACACCTATTGCCCCTGAACTATGCCTCGGTCTCTCGATATTAGATACTTTGGAATTCCCCGCAAGGATGCAAAGACTCCTCTAATTGGAGCAACTGCTCCATTTCCACCTCTAGGTGGTGGTGGATCTCCTCCAAGTGTTACGACACTGGTATCTCCTTCCAACTCTTCTTCTTTCTCTTTATCATTATTGTATAATACCTCATCACCACCAAGGGATCCTTTGTCGTAGTTTTCTCTTGAGAGAGGAACCTTCATAGCTTCCCCTTTTGACTGAGAGGATAAATCTTGTTGAAGGGGGGCCCTTGCCATTAGGGGAATTTTGAGGTCTAAAATGGGCCTCCTAAGAAAAATGTACAACAAAAATAAAATTTATTAGAGCCAATAGGATTCAAGATGATGATGTCAACCATGGGGGATGATTCACCATTTTTGGAGTAAAAAAGTAAAAATAATAAAAAATAATAAAATAATAAAAATACTTTTTCAACTCATATTTTCAAGTTATCTCCCTAAGGGTTTACTAAAATTTCAAGTGGTAGTACTCATTTGATGCAAAATTAATTCCTCATCCAATGAGTACCCATGTTGCATACTTTTGATGGACCTGCTACAAGAAAAATGAGAAATACATGAAAAAACGTGATTTCATTCATGTTTTTTATGTATTTATCATTTTTCGTGTTGCAGGGTCCATCAAAAGTATGCAACATGGGTACTCATTGGATGGGAAATTAAATTTTTCATCTAACGAGTATTCCTGCTCAAAATTTCAGTAAAAAATTTGGGAGATAAGTTCAGAATATGAGTTCAAAAAGTAGTTATTTTTCCCTCTAAATTTTGACTATGTAATAAAATATTATCTTATTATTTCCACTATTATTTTCTAATTTCCTTAGGAGGCCCATTTTAGACCTCAAAATTACCCTAGTTCCTTCGCAAAGTGTTTTGCAAGACTCTAGCCCTCTCAATAAAATCCTGGAGTTTAGTTGGTCTAGAGGATTCTAGCAACTCATGCAAAGGCTATGCTACCCCATCAATAAACATATATACTCTTCTAGTTGTGGATAAATCTGGCACCATGACTAAAAGTTTTAGAAATGTAGAGATATAAGTCTCCGGATCTCCTGAAGAACACAAATTAGAAATCTTCATTATAGAAGAACTCGAAATTAGTAGAGACCAAGAGATAATAGAAATCAACCTAATCAACAAGTTAGGCCTCGTTTTCAGCAAAACATAATGGATGAAGAAGAAACATAGGCAGAAATTCAAGAGGATATCATTCACTATTTGGATGAAGATGAAGTAGGGATGTTCTTAATGAAAGAGGATTAGGATGAATCTAGCCATGACATAGGAAATCATAAAACTGAAAAACAATATGTTTGTTTGAAAGGCTATAATCATGTCATTTTTTAAATGAAAAAACAATGCAACCTCAAGAATAGAAATGTTCCTATATTAGCCAATAAGAATAAGCCTAAGAAATATTCTCCAAAAACTATTGAGCAGAAGTAATATACCCCTCTTGACAATGATATTGAAAAAACACATCATGATTTCAATTCAGAAAATGAAATTTCAAAGATAAAAATTGTTGTCCCTTTTGGTAAGATCACAAAATTCACTGAATATAGAATCCAAGTTGTCAAAATTATTAATACTCAGCCTAGACGCTATGATATTCTAAATTTGCAAGAATATCATCCTAGTATTTTCTTAGGGACAAAAATTTAATATGAGCAAAATGAAGAAGTTCCACATTTCTACGTGAGCCTAAACATTCATGACATGAATTTACATAATGCTATGATTGATTTGGAGGCATATCATAACTTAATGCCTAAGGTCCTCATGGAGAGAATGGGTTTAGACATAACTAGACCATATAAACATTTGTTTTCCTTTTATTCCAAAAGATTTCAATGTATTGCTATTATCAAGGATGTGATTGTTTTTTTTAACTCAAGTACCTAGTAGGACACTATTAATGGACATAGTGGTGGTTGATATCCCTCCAAAATTTGGCATGAAATTATCTAGATCTTGGGTTGCTAAAATGAAAGGAACCATGCAAATGGACATGACTTATGTCACTATCCCAATATTTGGTGAGCAAAGGAGGCTTTATAGAGAGTCTAGGATGGCATATATGGTTAGTAGCAAAGAAAAACCTCACAAATTTACAGTCTATGAAGTGGAAACTAAGTTGGGAGTTTCCATCCTTTTCAATGAGATAACTAATGAAGCACAAAATCAACAATTAGAAAAAAATTAGCAAACAAAAAATCAACAAGTTTAAGAGGTGGATAGAGAGAACCAGCGACACATGGATTTTGATGGCTATGCTAGAAGAGAGGGAGTTGGTGTAGGTATGCGGATTATCGTCCCAAGCGATGAGAGTAAGTTTTTCTCCTAAAAATTGAATTTTGATTGTACAAATAACATGGTTGAATATGAGGCTCTACTTTTGGGTCTATAAATTTTGAAAAGTTTAGGTGCCAAGAGGATTTCAATTTGTGGATATTCTGAATTGGTTATCAAGAAAGTAAAAGTCACTTATAAAACTAAAGATTCCAGAATGAGGGCATACATAAATCTGATCCTTGAAATTCTTGAAGTTATACATAGGATATCCATTCCAGATAACATAAAAAACTGGCAAGTCTTTGACAATGATCAACAAGTCAGAATTTTTCTGCAATTAAAGGAGTTTGAAAGCATCCAAATTGACCAAAAAAACATGTTCGCTAGAACCAAATATAATTAAAAGGTCATAAAACTGAAAAATAATTGTATTCGTAAAGGTTTAATCCATATTGAATATTTGTTTGATCAAAATGATGTGGCTAAGAGTCCTAACATGAAATATAATGATGAGGAAGTTGAAAGTTGTAACATTGGTACTACAGAAAATTCCAAGTTGGTCAATTTGTCTAAGTTCCTTTCTTTAGAAGTAAAGAAAACATATGTTGATTTTATGAAGAGGTAGATTGATGTTTTTTTCATAGAGTTATGTATATTTGAAGAGATGTGATCCAATCATAATTCAGCATACAATAACCATCAAAGAAAATAAAAAGCCTTTCAAAGAAAAGATGTGGAGGATCAATCCATTTGTTATGCCATTTATTGAAAAGGAAACTAAGAATTTTCTTGAAAAAAAAATCATTGTTACATTTATATTTTCCAAGTGGCTGACTAAATTGGTACCTGTGAGGAAGAAGATTTGGGAGATTAGGATATGCATTGTTTTTATAAATTTGAACAAGCCATCTCTTAAGGATAACTATCATATTCCCAAGATGGACCATGTACTGCAAAAAATTGTTGCATCTCAAAGGATGTTAATGTTATATGGCTTCTCAGTTATAACCAGATATTAGTACATCCAGAAGATGAAGAAAAGACAACCTTCACGACACCATGGTGAACATTTATGTATGCCAAGGTGTCCTTTGGACTCATGAATGCACGAGAAAATTTTAAGAGGGAAATGGAAATTGAATTTGTTGAAGAAAAGGAAAAACATGTGGTTATTTATTTGGATTACTTAATTGTTTTCTCAAAGAAGGAAGAATATCATCTCAAGAACTTGGAGAAGATTCTACGAAAATGCAAAAAAATTGGTATTTCTCTAAATCCCACCAAAATTAGTTTTTCTCTGACAATCGGAAAGATATTGGGTCATAGAATATCAAGAGAAAGAATTAAGATTGATCTGAGTAGGGTTGTTGATATTTATAAGATATATTTACCTAGAAATAGAAAGAAAATCCAATCCTTTTTAGGCAAGGTGAATTTTGTTAGAAGGTTTATCCCTGATTTTGTAGAATGTTTTCAGTAGATCACGAAGATGATTAGAAATGATTTTGATACTATATGGAGAGAAAAGGTGAAAATTTATTTTTAAGAGATAAAGAAAGCTCTTACTCAAGCTCATATGCTCATAAATACTGTTTTTTCAAAGATATTTATGCTCTTTTACTTTTCTTCTAGGCATACATTTACAGGAGTTTTATTACAGAGCAAGCAGTAAGGTAATGACCCACCAATTTATTTTTCAATAGGACACTTGGAAATTATGAATTAAAGTACAACATTATGGAGGAGCTAGCCTATACTCTAGTAAAGGCACTCAAGGATTTTAGAGTTTCTGTTGTTCATTCTCACATTGTGGCTTTTGATCCTAATGCTGTGGTAAAAGATATATTAACCCAAGCTGATCTGAATGGAAAGAGATGTAAGTGGATTGCTACTTTTCTGGAATATGATTTGGAGATTAGGCCTACAAAATTGGTGAAAGGACAAGGGCTAGAAAAATTGATGACTCAATCAAATTTTGATTGCCTGGATATGAATTTCATAGAAGAAATTTTAGATGTGGTTGAAGAAGAAGAATTGATCCGTATAGAAGAAAAATTCACTATTTCTGATTGGTATAGGGATGCGATTTTTGTTTTAGAGTATCACAGGGCTCCTCCTGAATTGAAAAATTCAAAATCCATATTTGTGAAGCTGAAATATATAAGGTATTGTATCTTGAATAAGAATTTGTATTGGAAAGATACCAGTGGGATACTCCTACACTCTCTACTGGGCAATGAAGCTCAGAAGGTAATTGACGAATTTGATAAGGATGACTGTGGAGGTCATCATTATTGGAAGGAAAAAATGAGCACGATACTTAGAGCAGGCTTTTATTGGCCATAAATGTTCAAATATGTCTACAAAAATATTTCTGCCTGCCATGAGTGGCAAATTTTTTATGGAAAAAAGAAGTTTCTTCCATTACCTTTGAAACCTATATGTGTAGAAGCCCCTTTCCATCAATGGGGATTCATTTTTATTGGAAAGATACACCCTTTATCTTAAGGCCAACATCGATGGATCTTAAAAACCACTAATTATTTTACGAATTAGATTGAAGCAGTCCGTACAAGGCAAGCTACTGACTCAATCATTATACATTTTCTAGAAAATAATATTTTATCTAGATTTGGTTGTCCCGTGAATATTATCACTAAAAATTCTTAGGCTTTTGTTACACAAAAAATTGTCACTATCCCTATCCTCCCCATTCCTTGATCGCGGAGGACCCATACAGTGACCCTTGTGTACTTTTCAGGCATGGAATACATACCCCTAAAACACACTTTGTCTGCCAATTCATCTCCCTTTACAACTTTTCTAGAAGATCCTTATAAAAACCTAGTTTTCAAGGTCGACGCTTTGTCTCAGTGTCTGGCCCACATCGATAGCAGAGATTTACATTGTGACTTGTGCTGATCAACAATATTTCTTAATTTTAGACCCACGCCAATCCTATTTTGGAAATTTTTTCAAATAGAAACGAATTTTCCACGACTAGAAGCTTCGCGAGGCGATGAGCATGAAGTTGTTTTTGAGGATATGGTCGAGGAATTCCCCTTTCGGCTTCTTGTTCCCAAGAAATAGGAACTACTCCAAAGGATAAGCTATTTTCCCATTATTTGAGAGCCCATAACCTCCTCCGTCGTTGTTATATAAGGAGACCTCTTTCACCTCTACTGCCTTAGTTAGAGAGTTAGCTAGAGAGGAGAAGCAATTATAGCTTCGAGATAATAGTGTAGTGTGATTGTTTTTGTGTGTTAAGAACATAGTGAGATCTTATACCTTTGTGTATGAGGGTGTCACAAACATTATTAGATACAGACACACCGAAGGAGAGCCTCAACATGAAGGCTTGGTTGTAAACTCCCCCTTGTCTTTATCATAATTAAATGCAACTGATGTTTATCTTCCACTCTTGTTTACATTTATGGTGATATTTCTATAATTCCTTGATCAATTAGATAGGTTGTAATTTTTTTATGTTTTTCATGATTTTGCGCTTGTTGTGGTGTCTTGACTGTCTATACAAGTAATCAAACATTGGTGGCAACATGTATCGAGCTTGATGAGAGTGACACATCAAGAACTTTCGATGGAAGATGACAACATAGCATCAGAACAACGTAGGTCATCTTCCTTGCTCTGAATTTCATTTAAAATATAGGAAGGTCGATTTTAGTATGTTCCTGTAGTTTCTAGACCCACCCTAGGGCTAGAGCGATTGCATCTGTCCGTAGAGGGGATTTACCTGCTCAACAAATTGGCGACTCCATTGGGGAGTTTCCATTGAGTCTGTCACTATTTGAAGTCTTATTCATTCGACGATTTTAGTCGAACAACCATTTCCATGTTTTTTCCTATGTTTTTCATCAATTAAAATATTTTAGTTTTTTTTTGAAGTGGTGAGTCTAGTATTTGTTAGGAGAAATTATTTCTTTTTTTTTCTTTTTCAGGAATTGGCGCTTTTATTTGTTTAACAGTCACCAATTGGTGCTAGTTGTAAGTTATAAATTCGTACCATTGGGATGTTGGCGCTAGTTTCAGCCCCTGAAGTCACGCCAATTCCAGTGTGTGAGAAAAATTAAGATTTTTCTCTAAGTCTTTCATGAATGTATATTTCCCTTCTGATCTTTTTCTCTCCATGATTTATATGTTCTCCCCTTCACTCAAGTTGGTTTGATTAGCTCATTTGCTTTGGTTTTGGTTGTTTTTTTGTCCTTTATGTGGGGATGTGCATCCTTACACCCTAGGTTTTTCTAGGATTGTGCATCAATTTCCTGGTTGCATGCCTCGCGGGACATTGCCCTGCTGATTGAGTCTATCTCCTTGCTTGGTGAGCTATCTCTAGTTGATTGTCTTTTGATTTTTGGTTGATTGAGTGATCAAGTCTCAAGTGTATATCTGATTTCATTCGGTCCACTTGTTCACTTGTGAGCATAGATTACATTGCTCATTGTTCAGCTGAAAAGTATTCTTTGTATGATTGCTTGACGTAAAAGGGAATGAATTCCTTGTTTTTAGCTCACTCTTTGGAAGCCCTCTTTGTACTTAAATTCATATGTCTTGTAGCCTTTTGAGGAATTTCATTACAAATTATTCAAAACAAGATTGTATTCTTAATGTTTGGTTGCATCCTTTTTGCATTAAGAAAATTTGCGTTCTTTTAGTTTTTGTCTGAAAGTTTTCTCTTCGTTAAAATGAATTAGATCAAGTTGCATTGAAAAGTCATGTTTGAAATTTATAATTGAACTTAGATTACATTGTTTGATGATTGAAAACTAAAATTCGCCTCGAGTGCCTTCTCTTTAATTAAAAACACGCATTAAGTAGATTCTCATTTCATCGAAAAATGCATTGAGTGCATTATTATTCATTCAAAAGAAAAAGGAAAGCATGCATAGATTACAATTGCATAGCTTTGAAAAAGAGAATTTTGCATAGATTACATTGCGTAATTCAAATATTTGAATTTTTTAGATTACTTTTGGATAGTGAAATTCAACTATTTAGGAAAAAGTTTTGTTTGCAGTATTGTTGTTTGTTGCATTATTGTTTGAGACTCTTCCCTTAATTAGATAGCATTCATCGAATTGAAATATTTCTTTGCTCATATAGTTGCATATAAAATTTCTCAGATGATAGCAGTATGGCTTTGAAACCGAGACATGATTCAAGATTAACCATTAAAATTTATTCAATTAACCTAAGGAAGCATTGAAACTTAATGCTCACACTTAGAGTCTAGGATAGTGATGTGTTTTGATGTCGTTAAACCTAGCAGTTTTTTCTCGCCATTTGGCATTAGACATCGCTAGTATGGACTTGTTCTCCCTGAATTGTCGTGTATATAAAGGGAGACCCCTATAAGTTTCAATCCTTTATCCACAGGAAGCCGAGTTTTCTGCCCTGTAACCGTGATACACCGAACACAGCATTCGGGGAGACTGCCTGCACGTATGTTAATTCCTTGGTCATTTCTCTTTCATTTGATCAACTAGGTGTATATTGTAGTTCATAGGAGCTTGGTATACCCTCTTGCCTAGACTTCCTGAGTAGTCATTTTGATATTTCTATCACTCTTTAAAAATTTAAAAGTTCATCGAGCACTTGTACTTTCGATCTTGTTCAAATTTAAAGTGACTAGAGTCACCTTTTGTCCTTTCCTTGACTTTAAAACATGAAAAGGTAAGTTTTTGTTTCAGTGCCTTAAAAATTGACTGACAATGAAATATTCCTTTTTAAAGTTACATTCCTTAGTGATTCTTTAGGATTGATTCGAATGGAAACATTTCCAAAGTTCACTAACAAAGGAAACCGCTTAGATGGGAATCCTAGTCCTTTTCCTTCATTCAAGAACGTTGGTGCCTTGTATATGGCAACATTGTCCCTCTCAGGATTAACCATTGGTATTTCGGTTTGGTTGTTTTTAACTCCTATGGTTTCGAATATACCGATTGTCTCTGAGCCAAGTTCTCCTCTGCCTGAACCATGTCAACCCATGTTGACCCTAAGGCTGACCCCTCACCTTAAAGATAATGAGACTTTTAAGAAACAGGGTAAAATGAAAGTTCCCTATAGGTTGTGTGAAAGGAACCATCCCATTCACCTTTGTCCTTATATGGATGAAGCTTCTGAAGTATTAGATACCATTTCGGCTTTTGAGTCCTATCTTCCCATCGATTACCAGAAGTTTTCTTTGAGTCCCCTGATATTTTATCAACCCATTGATCGTGATTCATCTCCGATTGATTCCACTCTCTCTGAAAATTAGTATCCTCAGTCCATTTATGACCAATCATTGGCTGAGAAAAATTTCGACCTAATTCCATCTACGTTTTATCAGGTTTTTTCTGTCAAGAGTGGGTATCATCCCTGCCAAGTTCTTTTTTTTTCCTCTGATTCCCTAGGATCGGAGGGTGATCCTCCTCTTTCCATGATCCAGGAGGGTGATCCTCTGAATCTCATCACCACAGTTCCAAAAAGTGATCCTCCTTCTCTCATTCCTAGAATTCAAGAGGATGGTATTTCCCCTCTCGTAACGCAAGGTGATAATCCTCTTACTCCTATGTCACCCCCTCCATGTAGTTTGGTTGCTTCCTTTGATTTGAGTCGATTCACGAGATATTGTCTTCCTTCTTACGTTCCCTTTGAGATCAATGTACAAGCCTATAATATGGTCGTACCAGGCACAATTATTGATGAAGGTGCCTCAGTTAGTATTCTATCCTCAACTACATGGCAAGCTTTGGGTTCTCCACAACTTGTGCCTGTCACTTAGAATTTGTTGGATTTTAAGAGAGGGACAAGTCAACCGTTAGGAATCCTTCTGAAGTTGCCTATTTCTTTGGGAGGAAAAACTACCTATATAGACGTGATGGTGGTCGAAGGCCCCTTGGATTTTAATTTACTCCTGGGGCGCAACTATTATTATGCCATGTGTGCACTTGTCTCTTCCCTCTTTCATGTGATCTGTTTTCCACATGAAGGTTGAATTGTGACAAATGATAAAATGTCATTCTTTGGTCCTGTTGTGACATCTGGTCTACTATCGTCCCTTCGTAGTCCTTATGTACTGGTGGTATCCTACCCACCATAGGTTAATTATGTGGCTGTCCATCCCTTTCCCGCATCTAATGACAGTATTTTCAGTGATGTTATGAATTATGTACTGGGGGCATTGTATTATGATTTCAAGGGTGTTCTTCTCCCATAAAATGAGAACCTCTTGGAAGCCATGACCTCTTAAAATTAATTGGACCTTGTCAGAGCATATCTTTTTTTCTTGTTTCAAGCTCCTTAAAAAATTAAGCAATCTTGTTGGAGCATAATTTGTTTTCTTGTGTCAAGCTCCTTAAAAAATGAAATAAGCTCGTTGGAGCACAGTTCATTTCATTGTTTCAAGCTCCTTAAAAAATGAAACAAGGTGTCATGAGGATAGTTATTTTACTATGTCACACTCGTTAAAAAAATTAAATAACTTCCCTTTTCAATTTGATTCTTTGATTAGATCTCATAAAATCCTAGTTGAGTCTTTCACCCGATCTCATAATTGAACCTTCATTCCATCCACTTGTCAGTAACTAATAGTCTACTCAAGTGAATGCCATGAAGTTGGGGAGCATGTACCTCAAATTGAGTCATCATGATGGGGGAATTTAAACGTATTTCAACCATTGTTTGTTTATGTTTCAAGCTTGTGTAAAAATGAAACCAAATTCAAGAAGAGTTTCTTGATTTCAAGCTTGTGTAAAAATGAAACCATTCTTATTTTACCTCTCGTGATTGCAATTTTATCAGCCTATTTTTCCAAATGAGCCTTGGTTTTCTCATTCCATCGTCAGCACTTTCTTGGCCGATCATACGCCTTCACTTGATTATTTTACCCATTCTTGAGGAACCACTACAATGAGTGGGCTTGTTAGCTGACCTCTTGACCTTTACTTGGTCCACCATCACCAGAACGAGTTGCTACCCTTAATACCAGTCGTTCCTCTAGGAGGAGTCAAATTTAAGCTCAAATTCCTATATGAAAAGCATATGTTATCCTATTCAAGCTTGTGTAAAAATAAACAGGTACTTGCCAGAAATGGTGGGGGGAAATGGAATTTATTCATTAGTTGTGTTGGCAGTATGTCACTCTTGAACATGGCACTTGTCTACAGTTCGTGTCAGGTTGGGATATCTTCACTCAGTCAGTTTTCCTCTATGGGTTTGGGAAATTTGTTTGCCTCTCATTCAATTACCAATTTTTTCAACATGACCTTTGATTTTATTTGAGTCAAATGCTACAAAATTCCAGATTCATGTCACCGATATGTTCAAGAGAAAATCCTTCTGCAATTTGTACATTCCCTAATCCTCTGTTTCAGTCTCGATTAACACTCATATCAAATTCTCTATTTTTTCTGGATGATGTGGGATTCATTATAACCCTCCTTTGATGAATCAATTCCTATCAAATTCTGCTCATTATTCGGGAAGTCGATCTAGAGACTTCTTTCTAGTACCATAGAGCTTGCATGCCCTAATGGCAAATTATTCACATTCAACGACAGGTTCTCATCATTTTCCTTTGATTGGGTGATTTCACGGATGTTCGACTCCAGATCTTTGTTCATATTCCATGGATTTTACTGGCAGTACCTTGAGGACCATCATCATCATTGGTGGTTTCTCTCGCGCCTGTTAACAGTCTACATCATTGACTAGTAATCAGGTTATTTTTTTGCATGTTCGACTTTATCTCATTTATTCGCAAGCATGAAATTGTACTTGTTCGGGTCATGAGGGAGCCAAGGCCCTAGATTTTATTCTCTAGAGCCTAGGTTGCGAGGCAATATGATTTTTTCCATGATTGGATACATGTTTCTTTCAGATGGATGGCTGCAACCATACCATGATTCTATTTGAGATCCTTCTCAGATGGATGGATGCAACCATACCATGGTCTCTTTTATGGATGGTTGCGTGCATACCTTGATTCATGTATTTTCATCAGAGATTCTAGTTATGTATATGTATCTATGCTTGATGTTTAGTTTTCCCAATGGCATCGTCTAGTTCCTTACATGTACTCATAAAGAATTTCACCCCTCACTCATGTTTGGACTTCATGCTTTAGGGGGCATCTGTTACACAATAATTTGTCACTATCCCTGTGCTCCCCATTCCTTAATCCTAGAGGACCCATAAAATTACCCTTGCTTACTTTCCAAGCATGGAATACATACCCTTGAACCACACTTTGTCTGTCAATTCATCTCCCTTTACAAATTTTCTGGAAGATCCTTATAAAAACCTAGTTTTCAAGATCAGCGCTTTGTCTTAGTGTATGACCCATACCAATAGCAGAGTTTTGCATTGAGACCCGCACCGAACGACACTCTGTCTTAATGTCAGACCCATGTTGATCATCTTTTGGAAAGTTTTTAAAATAGAAACATAGTTTTCATGACTAGAAGCTTTGTGAGGTGACGAGCTAAAAGTTTATTTTGAGGATATGGTCGAGGAATTCCCCTTTTGGCTTCTTATTCCAAAGAAATAGGAACTACTCCAAAGGATAAGCTCTTTTCACATTATTTGAGGGCCCATAACCTCCTCTTCCATTTTTATATAAGGAGACCTATTTCACCTCTGTTTCCTTAGTTAGAGAGTTAGCTAGAGAGGAGAAGCAATTATAGCTTCGGGTCAATAGAGCGGAGTGTGACCTTTTTTGTATGTTAAGAGCGTAGTGAGATCTTAGAGATTTGTGTATGACGGTGTCACGAATGTGCTTGGATACATACCTACTGAAGGAGAGCCTCAAAATCAAGGCTTGGTTGTAAAATCCCTTTGTCTTTATCATAATAAAATGCAACTGATGTTTATCTTCCACTCTTGTTTACATTTATAATGAGATTTATAGCCTTCCTTGATTGGTTATATAGGATTTAATTGTTTTATATTTTTCGTGATTTTACTCTTGTCGTGGTGTCTGTACTGTCTACATAGGTAATCGAACGTCGGTAGTAGCGTGTATCGAGCTTGAGGAGAGCAACGCATCAAGAATTTTTGATGGAAGACGACAGCATAGCATCAGAACAAGGTAGGTCATCTTCCTTGCTCTGAATTTCATTTAAAATCTAGGAAGGTTGATGTTAGTATGTTCCTGTAGTTGCTAGACCCACCCTAGGGCTAGAGGGATTGCCTCTGTCTGGAAAGGAGATTTACCTGCTCAGTTTACATGATAAGTTTTTGCAACTAGTACAATATCACCCTTGGACACTCCACAACCTATTATCCTCAAGGTAACTACTTGGTTGAGTTATCAAACAATAGCACAGTTCAAATTATCGAGAAATATTTGTAGGAAAACAAATTTCATGGCACTTGAAGCTGAAATTTTCCTTATTGGCTGACAGAATTTGTACCAAAAGATCTAAAGGAACCTCCCCTTATGAGTTGGTTTATGAACTAAATAAATTTTTCCTAGTTATATTGGATTTCCTATGATGAAATCATTGTAGGGATTGGAGGAGTAACCAAATTCATTTGAAATAAGGATTAATCAGCTCATTTCTTTGCACGAAAGGGAGAATAAGTGTATACTAATCATTAGCAGTCACAAAACATAGTCAAAAATACATTTGACAAAAATACAAAGTAGGAAAGTTTCAATAATGAACATGTGATTTTGAAGTGGGAGACTAAGATAGAAGACAAAGGGGAGCACGGAAAATTTGAAAATATTTGGAAGAGACCCTATAAGATCGCATCATATCATGGAAACAACAATTTGTTACCTCAAGAGATTGATGGACAATTTTTTCAAGGAGGACCTGTGAGTGACAACTTTCTGAAATATTATTATTCTTAACTCAGTATGTTGAAAGAGACACCGTTGTATCAACTAAAGGTGATATTTTCATCAATTTTGAGCCTGAGTAGAAGGCCATAAATACTTGGAGAGGAATTCATCAAAGTTATAATTTCTAGTCTTCAATAAGGCACTCAAGCTATTGGTTCTTTGTTGCACCACAGGGGTGCAACATCCCCATTGGAGCCACTGTTATCCATGATAACCATTAGGTTTGTCTTGAGTGAATTTGATTACACCACTTAGGGTTAGATAGGATTTTTTTTTTTTTTTAATTTGATATTTTCAAAACAAAATCATGTATGAAGGTCTTTTGGTGAGGTTGAAAGGACATCATTGATATAATAGGTGTCATTGAGAAATAAAAATCTGAAATTTGGGTGTGAATAAGTTGATGTGGTAATTATGGTGAGTTTAATACTTTTATAGACTACTGTAGAAAATTCAGTTTAAATAGTTCTGGTTTTGCTACAAAAGTTATAGGCACTTCTGTAGCATATTAACCCTCCTGAAGACATGATTTGCTACAAATTTCATTTTTCTTGCTAACAGTCAGGAAAAGTGTGTGGACTATCGATAAAGGTCGAGTCAAATAATTTTCAGAGCATATTGGCTCATCATTGCTCCATATTATTATTTTCCATCATTTTTAAACACATGCATATGCTTTGTCATCATATTCCCTTTGCACCTATTCATTTCAATTTCCTATTTCAAATACACTTTATCCTCATCCTTGTAAGTTGTTTGATTTTCTTAGTATTGGTATGGAGGTCTAGGGTTTGTCTAGAATTTGTCACAAGCTTGATCCTACTAGTGTCAAAAGCTGTGTGATGTCTCAAAAAAATTTGCAGGTGTCAAGGAAGGAGATGATAATTACATTTCAAAGAAATGGAATCACAAAAGAAGTAGTATAAAGGTGGATTTGTTGTTACGTAGAAGCCAATGGCCATGAGGCTTCTCAAGGAATATGCCACATTCTCACAAGAATTTCCTATTATGGGATTCCTTTGATTTTGTCAAAAATTGCAGGGATACCATGCATCTATTCAAAGGATTTTGTTGTCAGTTTTACAGGCACAAGGTTGAAAATGGGAATTTTGAATTTTTCTGTGTCTCCTGACATAGTTACATAAGATACTGAGATCCCAAGATTACGGGAGTCATGGTTCAAGGTAAAGAAATTCAAATTACAAAATTGTGATGATTTTTTGGAAGAAGAGCATAAAGGCATTGATATGACTTCAAGTATCTCTAGAAAATGCCTTAAGGAGAATTTTTCCAAGTTCTTGATGGTGGCTCCGAAATATTTCACCTGTGAGGGTAGATTCCATATGATTTCTCAATACCACTTCAAGTTACGGTTACACTTCACAGGTTAGAAACCCCTCGATATGCTTTTCATTTTTTTAGGAGTTTGAGAAAAATGGCAGACAAGATTCAGGACAAACCTGAAACCGGTGATTTCTCAATACCACTTCAAGTTACGGTTACACTTCACAGGTTAGAAACCCCTCGATATGCTTTTCATTTTTTTAGGAGTTTGAGAAAAATGGCAGACAAGATTCAGGACAAACCTGAAACCGGTGATACCTCCATATTTCATCATGCTCTTATCAAATTGTTGGTACTTGAAGAGTTAAAAAAGCTAAAAAATATATTTGTCTACGTTCTTGTTTTTGAGTGGCTATGAGGTTGATGTTCTTAATCCTAGGAAAAAACAAATAACTAAGTCAAATATAGCAGGGAAAGAAAAGAAATCTAAAGGAGAACATGTGGTTGACCATGAGGTAGAGATGTATCCTATGGTAGAGCCTATGGAGCTATAATTTGAACAAGTGTAGAAGATTGTGGTGCCAAACAAGACTTCTACCAGGAAAGAAATACAAATATATATAAGGACCCACATGAGGCTCACTATATTTCAAGCGGAGGGAAGAGGCAAGCTAGGAGACATCCTAGAGGAAATTGAAATTTAAGAGAGTCCTATTGTAAATACTATTGAAATGAAGGAGGAAGAGACCAAAAAGTAAAACATAATAGCTAAGAAATTGGAATTTTTACAATAATACTCAGGGTTTATCTTTAAACCTAGAAAACCATTCATTAGGTCATGAGAGTTGAAGGGAAACATGCATGAAATGATGTTTGGGAAAATAGAAAAGGAGAATATTCCATTAGAGGAGATATCATAATTACCTTCCGAAAAAGCGGAGTAAATCAAGAGAAGGAAAGGTAAAGAGAAATTCCAAGAAAATAATGAGATGGAACTTCTACAAGAACGACTAAGGGAAGATAGGACATAGATTCTAGAAACAAAGTTGGATATGGAAAATTTCAAAAAGGATGTAAGCAAGCAACTATCTTTTTACAATGAAATGGAAAATAAGTCAGGGAAGATGCTAAAGGGGACATTGCCTCTACACAATATGTTGAAGCATATTTTTAGGAGAAATAGGTGGCTATAGGTAGAAAGGAGGAAGCTAAAATGTCAGTCTAGGGACCTAGAAGTATAAATGCAGATGATAGAAGAACTTTTGAAGAGGCGCTTGAAATTCATTACTATGTTTGATGATGCTGCTCCATAAATAGGGTAATATTACACTTTTTTTGGCTATATTATGGATTATGTTATTACACAAGCATGCATAGGCTGATATAAGTTTTTCATATGTGATAAAAGGAAGAAGGTGAAAATTTTTAGTAAACTACGTACTTTCATAGAAAGTCCCGGGCTTAAAGATAAGAATTTGCTACGAAAGTTGTTCTAGCTTTCCTTGAGGGTAAAAATCAATGAATATTTTAGAATGGGGGTGGATTAAGGCATGTGTTTACCTCATTATCCTCAAGGAATACCCTCCAATAGTCAAAAATCTTAAATATGATGCAAAGGGTGGATTTTGAAATTTCCTATGAAAGGCGTTGTACTCTGTTTTTATTCAAGTAGGTGTTTTTGATGTTTTTAGCAGTCAATGTAGTGAAAAGGTTGATGAATTATAGAATAAAAGTATGCATGAGGAAAATTCAACAGTCAACTACCATGTGGCTAACAACTCATCAAGTCAACTAATGATGCTACATCATCAATACAACTCACCATCTCAACTCAAGTTCACGAGGTATTAACTCCAATGTATCAGTTGGCCAACACCTCAACATGTCAGTTTGTTTCAATAGATATGAAAAGTATATGCTGTTAGATGTTTTTTGGAGGTATTAATCATAGAATCCTTTTTTATTAAAAACACTATCAAAATAGAAAATATCGCTATTTATTCTGAATATGATGTTATACTATTTTAATTAGGTCTCTAGGTCAGTATTGAAGTCTACCCCAGGTGGCAGACCATTGTTAAATCCACCTCACTGTATAAATGAGGGAGTTTTTGAGTTTGAAAGGGTTGATGAATGTAATGAGAAGGATATTATATAATTTTTCTCTACGAAGCTAATATACAGTTTGCAATAGTTGTATTTCAAAACCTAAGATTATTTTGGAGCTTATGTGTGTGTGTCTTTCTATTTTGTATATTTTTATCAGAATTATAGTATTATTATTAATTTGAATTCATAATTTTAATGCTCCAATTTCCTTCATTTACTACGTTTTTCTGTAAAATTTATATTTTAAGCCCATTTTCGTCAATTTCCATGCATGCATTCGCTAGAAATTTAAGTTACTTAGCTAAATCCATGCCCAATGGTAGCCTTCATACACTCTTCCACCTGCAAAATCACTTAAAACACAAAAATATTTAGCCATCTTCAATAAAAATTTTTTTTTATCTTGAGTAATTCATTTTTCTTTTAAGAGAGCTCTCTCCGATTCGAAGGGCTAACTTCCAATCCAAAGTGGTTTAAAATAGTTGTGCTAGGTTGATAGTTGAACAACCCAACTAGTTCTAGCTTAGTGATGACAATTACATTAATGGCTAACCATGGTCAACCTCATCAAACCTCTTCAACCACTAATGTAACATTAATGTAAACGCTAATTTTTCAGTAACATTAACACCATTGTAACATCAAGCATGTTTGAAAATAGTTAATATAACAATGCTCAACATTAATTTAGTATAACTACATTGTTATATTAATGGTCAAACAATTTCAATCATGGTCAACCACTGTCAACCTCATCAACCCTCTTTAACCATAGTAATGAATATACCCTATGAAACCATGGTTAACCATTGTCAACCATGGTCAACCTTTAGAAACCATGTTTAAACATTGTCAATTATGGTCAACCCTTGTCAACAATTTCTAACCATAACCATGGCAAACCCCGTTCAATTTTATTTTTTGTAGCTACGTATATTTCAACTTACCATAGTGTTGATAAAAAATTATCTCATTTTTCCAAAAGTTTAAATACTTTTCTATATAATTTAGGACAATTATGTTTTCCCAATTTTAGATGGCATTCACTCATAGAAAATCCCAATTTCCACATTAATTTATCATTCTTGATTTATCAAATATAACAAGAAATTTTTTTATAATTCAATATATATATGCACTTTTAAATATTCCAACATTTTGATAGTGTAATTAATGTTGGTCAATTCCTAAAAAGCATGTTTGTCACTTTTGAAATACTAATAGGTTTAAAATGAAAAACACTTTTACTTAAATTTTTTGGGTAAATCTAAATTTAAAAAACAAATTCCACTACCAACCTCCTTAATATTTTAACCAAATAAAACTATGATTATCTTGGAAAGCCCAAATCTCTCTCATAGCTTCATTTATTTCTAGAAATTATTTTCTAATGATAACCATAATATTCCAATAAAATTTGACAGTATGGATACATTGGCTCTGTCAGTCGTGAGAATGACGATGGTCAAGAACCCACTTAGCAACGAAGGCCACAATTTCAGCATCTGGGAATTCGTCTTTGTCAGCCATGGCTTTTAATAATTCCTAGTATAATTCAAATTGGATGTGGTTATGAGTTTGCAAGTGAAATATATGGGAAATAGAGGGGTATTGTTGGCATCCATGAGTGTTGCCTTCAACTCAGCTATAAGTTCCATTGAAACTATTTTATTGTTGACAAGGCATGGTTTCTAAGACAATGATGAAAACATAGAGTGAAAGGAAGTAATGAGTCGCACCCAAGGGAGTAAAGTACATATTTAAATATGAGGCAAGGAAAGGGAGGATATGGAATGACTTGAATACATAGTAACGAGGCTGAATGAGAGGAGAGTGGGTTTTCCTGAGAGGGTGTTTGTGACATAAGATATGTTGGGGAGGAAAACTCAATCTCTATGTAATAAGTGATAACACTAGATCAAGACAAAAAGAGATAATAACAGGAAATGACCACCAAAATATTAGCTTCACCACCATATTGGATGAAGAACCATGTACATAGAACACTGGAGGAGAAAGTTACCCGAGGCAACATAATATAGAACATATTAACACTTTAAACCGAGGATAGACCAAGACCACCATGCTCACTTCTTAGGCATAGACATGCTACCATGGCCTCAAGTTCCACCCACCACCTTTCTTCATTCTGCGACACCAATTCAAAACCTTTAAGAACCATCAACCCTCTGATGTCAATGGACCAAAATTGAGTGAAAAAATTTATTGGGAAGGTCTAGTAAGGGGAACATGGGCATGGCACCAAGAGATGATATAAATAAAAAATATAAGAAATAAGGAAGTATGAGGAGTGGTAAGTTTCCACTATAATATAATTGAAATGTTATTACAAACATCCTTAGTGAACATAATGAACATTTTAAGCCATTTTTTATTCTTTATCCATCAACCCACCTTCAAATTGAATGTATCATGGTGAAGTGTTTGAAAATATTCATCATGATATTGTATGCAGAAAATGTGGAGGGTGGGACCATCATTCATGCAGCCTATGGTGAGAAAATTGACAGTGGTGGGTTAGGTTCCTAGCCCTTATATCAGTTTTCTATATTCCTTGGTGTTCTTCACTCCAATAGAGGTTTCAATTTCCTTATTAATAATATTATACAAATATTACTTATATTCCAAGGTAGGGAGATCCTTCCAAGCGGAGGAAAGATAAGGGAAATTATAATCACAATTATGATTATCTAAGTGATAAATACACTTGTTGCTGACTACATAGATATGAGTGAGGATGATGATAGGAATCTGAGAGAGACGATGGGAAATATTTGAGATGTATAGGTATATTCTACAATTGGTAGTTATATTATAAATATTAGCTCTATTGATTGGTTTTTTTATTGTGGAATACACAAATTTGAGTCCCCGTGTACATTGGTCTTAGAGAATATATATCAAAATGAAATTCGTAGAGCTTGATAAAGAGAATGGAATTTTGTTGCATTGTTGAAAACTATGCTTATAGATATTGCAAATATGAATACCAACTAATCCACACAATTTCAAAATGGACCACTACAACAAACATCACCTGGATTTTATTAGGAGGATCCATCAAAATTGTGTCTGAGAAATTTGGGGGGGGCGGTGGGGGCAGATGGCAGGCGAGACTCAGATTGAAAGGATGAATTGGGTTGAAAGGGAGGGGGATAAGGGAGAAAAGAGGGAGGGGAGAGGTTAAGATTAGTAATAGTTGGATGTTCCTCTACAGATGAGGACCAATTGGAACTCGACCAATTGGGGGAATGAACCAAATATCTAATATGAAGAAGGATAAGGGATGAGACTACATCACCTAAAGAGGAGGGATTATTGAAAATTTTGGATTTTAGTTTTTTCAACAGCAGAGTAAAAAAAGGAAGCTAAAAATAAGTGAACAAGAATGATTGATATTGTGATTGTGTAAAAACAAAACCATTCCACCCCTCAATGGTTAAAAAAATATTTTCCATATCCCTATTCATTTTTCCAAATAGTTTCTTGGATTGGTTCCATAAAACTTTAGTAAATGGGAATGTATTGAGAAAATGCTCCATGATTTCTTTATCATAAAAACACAAATAGAAAAGAGAAGGTCCTTTGAAAATTATATGTATAATTTTGTCCCAAGTGAGAGTGATTTTTTGAGCTAGTTCCATAGAAATTTGCGACTTTAGGCCAAAGGTTTTGGAGTCGATTTTTTTTTCCAAATTGCTTGGGAGGTAACTAGTTGATAACCTACGACTAGATTCTAGTCTTTATTAATTGTGAAGGTTCTAGATAGTTTGTAGTCCCATCTTAGTTATATATTTCATTGAGAATGATGATATTTATATTGTAAAGAAATATTTCAAAATAATGTCCTTCCTTCGAAAAAAACAAATACACCAATATTTTCTTGATTTCCAATCTCTCCTATTTCTTGAGTATTGATTGGATTTCTTGGGATTTTTTCTTTTCCCGTTGAGAAATAGTTTCAACTTCCTCTTTGATGGGCTCCTATGTTCTCCCTTCCAAAATAATTCTCTATTGAATGCATTTTATTTTTTCTTCTATTCTAATTTTGAACTTAAAAATGTCTCTAAATTCTTCCTTATTCAACCTTTTGATGTGGCTCTTCACGACCTTAAGTATTTGATATTCATACATCAGTGAGGTGCCTGAGACCACGATTTCTTGCCACGAGTTGCTAATTTTGTCCAAAAAGGATGGATTGTTAATCTAAAATATTTCAAATCTAAATAGTTTATTTTATGGATTCCATTTAGACCTGACTCCAAGAAAATTAGCGAGTGGTCTAAGCCAACACAACAAATAATGGTTGCTTTAAGAAAATATCTCGTCATAAGATGAGTTCAGAGGTTAAAAATCTATATAATCGCTAAGAAATCTGGTGTTTACCTCCTCAGTAATTTTTCGAAGTGTGTATTCCATTCATGGTATCCACATCTATAATTTCAAGTTGTTACATAATGTCCTGAAATTAGTGAGAGTTAACATCATATCTATGACTCCTCCCTTTTTCTCTTCCAGGGATTTAATGAAGCTGAAGACACCATCTATGATCTAGACATAATATTAATGAATACACCTGATACTTAATGGAGAATGTAAAAATTTAAGTCATTATGAGGGTTGTTTTAACTCGTATACCACTCTTAGGCACCCTAATTATTTTGAGTTAATATAGTGGAATTTTCCTAAGAGAATGCAACAGATAGCAATCTAGTAAACACATTTTATCTCTGCTGGGTTCCAAAGAATGGAAAATACTCTTGCATGACCAAGAGCATCCAGATTCATGGATTGGAATCCTTTCAAATAGAGAGATGTCATTGTGCTTGATATGTCACTTAACCATTTTGGCTTCTTGCAATAATATTACCAACAGAGTTTCCATATTTATTCTTTGTGTAAGAAAGCTTTTTTTACTATGACTATTTAGGGGTTTTATGTTACAAGATATTATTTTCCTTCCTTAATTAAATCCTTGTTTCTGTTTCTCCCATTTTTTTATCCTACTTATCTAATTTGGAGGTCTCTTTGAATGCACATGTATGGAATCATAAGGCCATGTTGGATTAGTTTACCCATGATAAGGTGGGGGTTTTACAATTTATTACCTTTAGATATGGATGATGTAGTAAATTAATTTGTTGTTTAGGGATTGTGTGGAGATCCTTCACTTGGTAGACCGTAATCATAGAATATGGAATTATTTTTTCTATATCCAGTTCCTCCATGTTATTTGTTTCTCTTGGTTCAATTGTCTTAGGGATTTCCTCTTCTTCTTCTATAGTAGTATCCTTTGGGTCTTCTGGGTTCTTTCTTTTTGTGGTGGAAGGTCCGAGATTTAGATCTTTCTACATACTTGTTTCTCTTGGGTTTGATGCTAGTTCTCATTCCTCCTGTAATGGTGCTACTAAGGCCTTGAATTGTTTCTTGGAATAAAAGGGATCCACTAATGGAAAGGCTAGAGTTTTCCGATTCCTTCTCTAATTTTTGACTCTTTGAATACCCTTTCAGTCTTGATACTAAAATTGAAGAGGATGAATCACTTACTAAATGAGGGTTCAATATTTCAACATATGGTCATACTCATGACAACATCTGTAATGAAAAGTATAATTTCATAGTTTAGGGGTTGCACCATATCTTTGTCAAGGTACAAGGTTTCAATGGATTTAAATAATGTTTGAGAGATGTTCATGTAGATTAATATCATGAAAATAGGAAGTATACCTTCCTTATTTAGTGGCCTTTGATATTTTGATGAAGAAACCTATGGCATTCCCAATTCCCTCTCAGATCTATTCTTCCCATTACTCCATAGGGAGAGAATAGAGCCCTGCACATAATGGGGTTGCAAGGAATTTTTCCTTCTCTAGGTAGTTACGTGGAGTCTAAAAGCTCATGAAGAGCCTTGCATTGTAGAAATATGGTCCATGTTCAAAAACCCTAGCGCAATCCTCATTTTTGGCAAATATGATTGTGAAGAAACCTTCAACCCCTAGCTGTAGATATAAATGACCCTTTCATTTCGATTTATGTTTTATCCACACCACCAAGTTTCTCTCATGTGTTATATGCTAATAAAATTGAAGATAAAGATGGGAAATTGCAGGTGTTGTATGAGTGCTTCAATTTTTTCTAATCGAACTTCATACTTACAGTTTTGAACTACTTTGGGAAGAAATTAATTTTGGGTTCAATACTACCAGGTAGCCCCTAGAAGTATTTTTTCTATTGTTTGATCTGAGGTTTGGCTTTTCTCTCGAATAATTTCCTAGAATCATTTGATGAATAAACACCATTTAATTTTTCTTGGCTATGACATTCCATTGACCTATTCTGATATTATGGTAGAAGGATTTTTGACACCCAACCCCAACTCTCCCCCCACTATTGTCTCCACCATGGAACCTTCAGAGTGAGAATACAATGGTTGTGAAAAATCGAAGAATGGAAAGAGTGAATAGAAACATTGAGATTGAGGTCAATTGAAGAGCTAGGACTATTTTTCCTAGCGTAGCCCATACAACCCTTTACATAAAAAATAATTTCATGATTTAATCTTAATAAATTTTAATCATCATCATTATCACAATTATTTCTTAAAGGAAATTTATAAAAAATAATATCCCATGACGTAGTTTAAGGCATTTAATATCCGCATAGAATAAATTTCTAAGAAACAACTATCAAAAGGAATGTCCAATACCTTGGACAAAACCACATAGAACACTTTCATGGTTTTAACTTATTTTGTCAAATTTATTTATTAGATAAATATAAACTACTAAATATTAAGTATGTTTTCCTTGAAAGGTGCTCTAGAATCAAGTATATATGGGAGATGTTGTTCTCTAATGTTAAATTAAAAATAATAAAATATACTTACATTAACAAATTTAAAAATCGTAATAACCAAAAATTATTTTGATGTACCTTTAATTTGCACCTTAATTTTAAATCAACTTTATAGAGATGTTGTAATTTAATTTTACTTATAATTTCTTTCTAATTTTATGTTTCCGAGAGATGTGTAATTTGTTCACTACTCAATATAGACTTGACATGTAGCATATGAAAATACTATATTGATATTACAATAGAGTATGGATCAATATGTAATTCACCATATATTTAATTGACATGCTACACACACACACACACACACACACACACACACACACACACACACACACACACACACATATATATATATATACACACGTAAACACTTTATATAAAATATTTCAATAATTTAAATAAAGAAAATAGGGAAATCCAAAATTCAAAAAAAACTTATAATATCTTTCATAATTAATATGAAATTAAGATATAACTCTTAAACATAATTAATAATAATAATTAATCCATATTATATATATACAGAGTTGGATTTGGATTGTTTGATTGTAACGATAACAACATTTCTCTAACCAGTTAAATTACATAATCTATTCTAATTTATAGTTCACTGATTACAATACAAACATCATTGTTAAATACTTAAAATACCATGAAATTTGTTTCTTTTGAGAAGTGATATAATAACAAGTAATCTATTCTAATCTATACTTAATTTATTATAACAAAGAGAACATTATAATTTATACTTAGCTTATTATAACAAAGAGAATATTGTTGCAATGAATTTGGTTTTTTTAAGCAATGATATAATAACAACAATTAGATGTGACGAAGAATGTGAACCATATTTTCCAAATTTGGTAGTATCTATTAAAAAAAAAAAATAGAAAATAGTGCAGTACGTTAGAATCGGTCGTATTGTTAAAAACAAAAATTCGAAAATACAACAGTACGTTATATTCGGCCGAACTTTTAATCAAATATGATTCACAATTCTACCTGAACTTTTAATCAAATATGATTCAAAATTCTACTATTGTGATGGATTTTTATAATCACGTGAAGCCACAGGTGAATTGAGGGAGTCTATTTGTATGAACTTCGTAGCCATTCATGCCAAACTTCCTATGTATGACCTTCGTAGCCATTCACGCTAAACCTCCAAAATGTCTCGCAGAAGGCGAGGTATGAAAAAAAATTATGTGAGGGTATTCATCAATTAATTATGTGAAGGTATTACACCAATAAATCTGATTTCTCATGCTTATTCTCTTCTCTTTCTTTATAACATCGGAGACACTTATTCTTTTGACAAATCTATTTGCCTCTAATTTTTTCAACAAAAGTGAGGTATCGTTGTATAATATAAATAGCACATATGCTACAGGCTGGGTTGGTAAGTTGTGCTTAACCAACCCTTGCGCAGATAAGGGGTAGAGGAAACCAGCCTGGAAAGTACATGAAATGGGAAATTACAAAATGAGTTGTAGCATTGGTGTAACTAGAAATTCCATGCTGATAGCAAGTATGAAAAAAAACAAGGAAGAAATGAGTCTTTGTGTAGTCCTTAGTCTTCAGCTTTATCATCGTTGTCTGGATATTCCTCTACTATGGGGCAGACGTACGCCTTAATAGCTGCTTCATGTGTATCAGTGGGTAGATGCAAAGGCTTGGAGAGAAATGCACAGAGGATGAGAGCCACTGGACATTTTGCGTCCGGGATGCGCATCTCGGTATCTTTAGAATCCATAACCCATATATATGTGTCATCCCCCTCATCTTCCTGAGTCAGAAGAGGCTCAGTCTTGCGAGGCATGGGGTTCGCCTTGTGCACAATGCTGGACTTCTATGGTCCACTTCTACCTCTCTGTGAAAACTGCGAGGGGGCCTCCTCCTCCAGATCAGGTTTAGGGCTCTTTTTAGCGTCACTGAGAGAGGAGGAGCCTTCAACAAACTCGAGGTGATTATCTAGCCCCCAGTGATATCGACCGGGGAGCACCCCTCTCTGAGCTTGACGAATGGTTCTTTGTCATAGCCTAGGGGGCATAGTTAGCTGAAGCAAAGGAGTTACGAAGCTAGGGGAATGCATAGAAGGGATGGAAGTGCGAAGCAGGGGAAGTGCGCAAGAGGAAGGGGAGGAGCGCTGGAGGGGAAAGCACGTCAAGGGGTGTGGGATAATAGGTGGACCCAGACTTATGAGACTGGCATAATAGGTGGTGCTGGGGTAAGATGGGGAGATAGGGGGAATCACAGCCTGGAGATTTTTATGCAGTTCAACTCTCGGGGAAGGGTTGCGCAACAAACTGGGCGTGCAGGAGGGCGAGAAATGTAACAACAAATAAACCTAAAGGAGAAGACTATGTCTTTATTTATGCTAAGGGGCATTCCTTTTAGAAGGCATGTGACACATGTGAAGTGGTAGAACATAATTTTGCTTCGCATGCAACTGCATGCTATAACTGTTTTCATGAGTGGGATCGAGTGAAGAGTTATGGCTGATAGGTGTGTTAATATAGGTAATCATTTAGAACAATTGGTGCAGAGAGGTACCCTGGAGGGGGTAATGATGTCCAAGTGTGTCTTCATCATGCCTTATCTCGATCATCTCATGGAGACGATTGCTAGCATGAGGTTCCACATTGAGTGAGGACCTGTGCTATAGATCTTCGTCTTCTTGGTTGTGGGAGAAGCAGTTGTCATGCGTCCTTCTACTATCACCGACATCTAGTGAGAGGAGATCCTTTTGAATGAGAGTTTTGCATTCTCTTCTTAAAGAATCTTCCATGGCCTGGGTGAGGTTTGAATGATACAACTCTTTGTGACTTTCCACCCCTTTGGTCACAAGGATATCTGCAACTGATTTTTCTTTCCTACACACATGGTGAAAAGGAATTGCTTTGTGATTCTGTATTATTTGCTCCAGAAGTTTGAGCTTTTGTCCAAGCCTCCAGCTGGTGGATACCTTTGCGGGAGCCGCACCATGGAGAATCCTTGTGGCTTCCATAGCGATGATTTGTGAATCTCCCTCCATTTCCAGGGGAAAATAGTTAAACTCAATGGATCTGGAGATACCGTGGATGAGCCCCTCAAGCTTTGTCGAGTTCTTTCTATCCCACCGCATATTTCCATAGTAGATCCAAAGTGGCTCTCCCTTGGATTTATTGAAGATACCTATGAACCCTGCATTTCTGGGGTTGCCTTTGGAAGTGCCATCGAGATTACATTTGAAGAAGCCATTTGGGAGAGGCTTCCATTTTTCAGGAGAAAGGATTCTTCTAGCGCTCCTTAGGGTGATGTCTAAGGGGGTATTTGTGATCATATGCCAGTTTTTACATATGTTATGCTTTGCAATAGAGGTGGGGATATCCTCCTGGCTCCAGGAATTGATGACCATAGTTTCAGTGAGGTTTTTATGTATCCTTTCGCAAATCTTCTCTTGGGTGGATACTTTGTCTTTGAAGATTCAACTGTTCCTTTCTTTTCATATGTTCCAGCTAAGTAGGCCCATAATTATATGCCATATTCTGTTAAAAATTTTGCTAGAGTAAGGATTAGCTTTCCATATACTAATTTTGTTGATGATGTTGCCCCTTTCTCTATTGGTACGTCTGCACGGGACTGGTATTTTTTCCCATAGGGCATTAGAGGTAGGGCATTGGTCCAGAAGGTGGTCGATGGTTTCCAAGTTTTCTTGGCATCTGGAGAGTCCTAAAAACCCTCTCTTCAAAATATTCTCCCATGTGAGGATGCGTTGTTTACTAAGTAGCCATAAAAAGGTGGCAACTATGGGCTAGAGTTTGGATGGCCATAACTTCTTCCAGATGAGATTGGTAGGATTTGGGTTCTGCTGATGTAAGAGGTTGTAGGCTTCCTTGGTGGAGTAGTCTCACTTGGTATGTGACCCGATATAAGGATATTAGGTCCTGGTTGGGCTCTAATTTTTCTTTTATTAATTAGTTCCTCCCAGATGTCTGTGTGATTTTCATTATTCTAGTCGTCTTTCCATCTTTCTATATGTATCCAGTTCTTGTATCCTCGAGTTCTGTCATATATCCTGAAATCCTGTACACACTTCCTTTGCCTTGCCTATAATTCTGAACTCCACAATGGTCTATGGAAGATGGAGGAGAGTCTTGTCAATCGCTGCCAGGAGTCCTCCCAAAATCTAGCTTGAGTAGCTTCGCAACTCCCAGAAGTTGTGGGTCTGTATCATCTATTTTTGGTTGCTGGTTTCTTTCCTGATTTGTGATCCTCCTAGATCTATGTTGAATATGATAAGGTCCTCCTTGGGCCATGTGAAAGAATATTTGGCTGCCGACAGGTTACCCCAGAGAGTGTGAGGGTTGAAAACCCATTTCCACCAGATATTATCTCCCATGATGTTGTTGTTGTGCTCTAGATCATGCATCCCTAGCCCCCCATGACCTTTTCATGTAGATACTTCTTTCCAGTTGACTAAATCCCATTTGTTTTTCTCTTTGGTACCACCCCATAGGAAACTTCTTTTCATTTTTCCCATGGCCTTGAGGACCCATTTTGGAGTTGTGAGTACTAAGAAGAGGTAAATGGGGAGAGACTGCAAAACTTCTTTGATGAGTACCAAGTGGCCTGCTATATTGAGAGTACGATGGGTATAATTGGATAACCTGGTTTCCATTTTTTCCAGTAGCACTTGGCATGAGGAGTGATTAATGGTCGTCTAAGTCAGATGGGCTCCAAGGTATTTTTAGGGTAAGAATGCGATGGGGAACCCTAGAATGTAGGCAATATTGCGCTAAGATAAAGGGGGGGGGTGTGGAAGAAAAAGAATTGATTATTTTTAGGGTTGACCTATGTGCCAAAGGCTTAATGATCCAGGTGGATATCGGTGGCCACCCACCTATTCCATTTGGACCTGCAACATCAATTCTTTCAGTTTTTCAACTTCATCACAACTTACTACTTTTACCAGGTTTTCGGGTCCTGCACTCCCGGAGCCGTTTCGGGGACTTAATGATCTAGGTGGATATTGGTGGCCACCCACCAAGTCCATTTGAGCCCCCACCATCAGTTATTTCAGTTTGTAAGTTTCATCACAACTTACTATTTATAGCAGTTTTTTGGGTCCTGAACTTCTGGAGCCATTTTGAGGCCCTAAACGATGATTTTTGGAAAAGCAGGGAGCGTAGACCAATGTTTCTCACTCAAAAGTTGTAATCCTCAGATAGATATTTCTAACAAGCTATTAAGCGCATCAAACAGAGATCAGATGCTAATGTTATTTTCCCAGGAAGTTGAACCACAAACTTACCCAAACGGCGCCCACAGTTTTGGTGCTTCATCTCCTAGGGTTAGGTTTTTGGACATTTCGGGTTTTACATTGTTTCCCAACAATAAATAGGCCTTCGAGCCTCATTGTAATATAGTTCAGGGGCTGGGAGCCGACACATATCTTCTCAGAGATAAGCGCGACTAGTTGCCCTAGCTCGCTTGTTCCCATCATGTCTGTATTGTAACATAGTTTAGGGGCTGGTAGATGCCACATCTCTTCTTAGGGATACGCTTCCAGTATGATAACTCATCTATTTTCATTATGTCTATAATAGTTTTGCGAGCCTCAATGTAACACAATTCAGAGGCATGTGTATGCCACATCTCTTCTCAGAGATACGCTACGAGTGCCCTAGCTTGTTTCCATTATGTTTGTAAGCTTACTTCAGTCATTATTTTATTAATAAAATGAAGCATTCTTTCCGTTGCATCGCTATGCTTATTTTTTGTTGCGTTCCTGCATAAAATCCAGATCACTTAAGAGAAGGAACCTAGAAGATATTTGAGGGTACGAGCTTCCTTAACCAAGGAGTAACCCATCATCATGTTGTCATCCACAAATTGTTGATGGAAAGATGGGGGAAAGTTGTGGAGGGTTATACTCTGCAGAGCACCTGAGTGCATAGAGCTTTTGAGGAGGTGGCCCAACAGTTCAACCATAATGATGAAAATGAAGGGTGAAAGGGGATTCCCTTGTCTAATTCCTCTTGAGGGTTAGAAAGTTGTAGAGGGTATACCATTGACTAAGAAATGGGGAGGTTGTGAGGTTCATGTTCCAGTGTACCCAGGTGTGGATGAAGCCAAAGGCAAGAAGGACATATTTGATATTTTCCCAACTGAGTTTTTCAAAATCCCTGGATAGATCGATTTTGAGCAGCATACAAGGTTTACTGCAAGTTTTGATAGAATGTATGACCTCGTGGGTTAAAATGATGCGCCTTCAACATAGGCCATTTTCTCCGTGGAGATAATGAGGGGGAGGAGATGCTTCAGCATGTTAGCAATCACTTTGGCAATTATCTTATAAATGACATTGCAGAGTGTTATGGACTTGTACTTATTTGGCATGGCAGCATTGTCTTCATTTGGTGCAAGAGTGATGAAGGTGGCATTTATCACTAGAAGAAGCCAGTGAGTGGTATGTGATTCCTCAAATACCCCCTAGACCTCATCTCTGACGGTTTCCGAGAAGAAGTGGAAGAATTTGGTAGTGAATCCATCAGGGCTTGGAGCTTTCTAGTTGGAAAACTTCTTTTTCCACCTCATCAAGAATAGTGGCTTTGAGCAACATCCGATTGTCTTCTTTTGTAATCATCTTGGGAATGTGCTAGGTGTTTTTTCCTATTGCCCCATGCCTCTGAAGATTAGGTTCTTGAAGAATGTTCCTGAAGTGGCTGCGTAGCTCCTATGTGATGTCCTCTTGCTTTTCCAGGTGCCCTCCATTTTGGTTTTTGAGAACTGTGATTCTATTATGCATCCTATGCTGAATGGTGGAGCGGTGGGAAAAATTTGTGTTTCATTCTCCCTCTTTGAGCCAGAAAATCCTAGATATTTGTCTCCATAGGATTGTTTCCTGGCTCCTTTCTTCTATCTGAGTTGTTAATATCTTCTCTTGATTCTCTGAGTGTCCTTCCATGATGATATTTTGTTGAAGCTTCTTCATTTTCTCTTCCATCTCTCTTTGATCTTTGAAGATATTGTCGAAGATGGCTTTCTTCCACACCTTCACTTTATCTTTGAACATTTTCAACTTTTTCTGGAACTGGAGCATTTTTTCTCCTTGCGGTGGTAATAGGGAGGACCACCAATTACAGACCATTTCCTTGAACCCTAGATGTCTAAGCCAACAGTGTTCAAATCAGAATGGTTTGGGAGCAGGTGTGCCTGGTCTTAACCATTGAATTTGTACTGGCTAGTGGTCAAAACCTACGGCCAGGATGATGGTGGCCACTAGATCACCCCCCAGACGGATGAAGTCTTCCATGATGAGAAACCGGTCCAGTTTGGAAGCAATTTGGTGGGTTTCTCCTCTTCTATTGTTCCAACTCAAGACACCATTGGAATTTTATAGATCTATGAGATGGTTTTCTTGGATGAAGTTCTTGAATTGATTGTTGTCGAGGTCAAGATGCATCCTTCCTCCCTTTTTTCCTATATATTTGTTATCATATTGAAATCTCCTCCCAACACCAAGAGTGGTATAGATATCTAATTATTAAGTTCAGCCATGTTGTCCAGAAGCTCCAATTTCTGGTGAAGATTATGGGGAAAGTAGACATTCATTAGCAAGCCATGGATGCACGTTCGAATCAGGTGAAAGTTGGCCTGTATGAAATTCCTATTGGCATGGTAGTTCTCTAGGGAGATGATTTGGGGGTTCCAGATGATTTCCAGCCATCTAGAAGCTCCATTGGCATCTACTACTATTGTTTTTCATCCTTTCGATATATTTTTGAAGATTGTTTCTAAAGTGGAGCTAGAGCATTTGGTTTCTTGCATGTAGAAAATTGTGGGGTGTTCCTCAGTGATTATTTTCTTTATTATCCTGTGCTTGGTGGGGCTATTGAGCCCTCTTATATTCCATGAGATGATATTCATTTGGGATGGGGAGGGGGGGGGATTGGTAGTCTAGGCATAAAATCGTGTTAACCTTGGGAATATCTCAAAATCCACAATTTCCTTGCCCATTTATACTGTTCTTTGCAACGATTTTTTACGTCCTCTTTTGTGGGACTCCTTCATGAAGTATTTGGTATTTATGAGGGTACCCCCATGAATTCCAGAGAGGGGAGTTGCTGTACTCAGGTTAGGATTTCTTCCTGCTTTTGGACCTGTTGCTCGAATATTAAGTGAAAGTCCTTATTTCGTGCATCCTATAACCCTATGAGGTCCAGGCCCTCAAGGTAAATGCTCTATGGATCTTTCTCCATTGATTTTGGGATAGCTTCCAACACCTTTTCCTTACCCTTCGATGTTGAGTTGTCCCCTGTGAAGCTAGGGGTTTGGCATTTGAGAAAGGCCTCTGGTTGGATCTTGTTCTGTTATTTTTGATGTCTGGGGCTACTCTTGCGAGGTTCGCCTTGCTTCTTTTGGCTGGTTCATTCTCACTCTCACTCAGTTGATTTAGGGCTCTGAATCTATTGCTAGTCGTGGGTCCTTTTTTTTCTGGTGAGAATTATTTCTCTTTTTATGCCTTTTCTTCCTTCCTACCTTTGTGAATCCTTCTATTTCTTGGTCGTTTGATTCATTTTCATCTGCCACTTTTTTTCTTAGAGGGAAATCTATGAATAGGTGCCAATGTTGGTGACACCTCTGGCATCTAAAGGGAACATTATCATAACCTATAGTTTGTATCCATTTAAAATCTTCACGCAATAGACTTACCTCGCCTGGTAACGACTACACTATGTTCATGTAGACGCAGATTTGGGCATATGCTGTGTAACGATTTATCTTTGTTTCCTCCATTGTCTCGAAAAATTCCCAGAGGGAGTTGCCTGTGTTCGTGAGGGGCAACTCATCCCAGTAATCCTGGGAGAGGGAGTAGAGTCAGATCCAGACCAGGGCCCATGTAAGATCTTGTTTGTCTAGGTTGAACCGCTCCATCCAGTGGTGGAAATTAAGCCTACGAAGTTGAAGAAATAGGGTCCTCCATCCATGATGCATTTTTTGTCTTCAATCCAGGTGAAGATCGCATTGAAGAAACCTTTTGCACGTAGCTAAAGGTCAATATTGTCGAGCGCATAAAAAGGTATCTTTTGAACACCTAATTAGCCCACATTAATCATCAATCTGGGAGTATATTTTTATTCCAAGAGTGTACTCTGTCTGAGGCTTGCAATTGTCTAAGAGAAATGTTGTGAAGATGTAGTATATGATAACGAAATCAAATGTAACCAATTCTTGAAAAGAAACCTAATTACAGTGGCATGAATGGAAATATTAAACTACTTCAATATTTGCAGAACATCGATCAGGGATGCAATAGCAGTAACTCTTTCCCTTAGAAATCGATGCAAGATGACCAATATGGGAATTTGGAAGCTAAAGCCTCTATACTCTACAGTTTGAGTTCTTAAAGTAGTGAACCCGAAAGAAAATTCAATGGAAGCAACTTTAAACAAAATGCAATCTGAAAAGGAACAACAGCGTGTAACTACAACTCATCTATTTCCTAGTTAAAGACTATGAATAAGTAATGAACAGAAATGGAACAACAACGTGAATTGAACAAAAATCACAATTCTAACATATTCAAAGCACTATATTTCTATGTTTCAATCCTGTCGATAGCTTCTCACCACGCAACCATCAATTACAACAGATTATAAACTAAAGGAACAACAATTCAAATCAGATACGAGTCAGTAAAGCTTTTATGGTAACAGCGAAATAATAGAACAACGAATTACACTTATTATAAAGAAACGAAACAACGATGACTCTGTATTTGATCTGATAAAAAATAAACCAATTCAAGCATTAAACACACTCCACACAACAGTGAATAAAGATTAGAATACAAAGAGCGAAGTAATTCCACCAGAGCCGGGCCCGTAGCGCCAGTGAAATACCGCTGGGCTAATCCAGAATTGCAGAAAGTAAATAAAATGTGTGCTTTGTATTAAACCAACATAAAGTCTGATAGAAAGGTTTCCCCTCAAACAGAGAGTTAATATAACAGAGAAAAATGTAAAGTCTTTCGACCGATTCTCAATAACAATAACGATCCGTCCCCCCCTCACTAAAGGACGTGGTCTTATATATCAACTCTTCGACGGACCAATCAAAGAAAAAGATAAGTTTGAACAGCAATCCCTCAGGATCGAAATATCCTGAGGGATTCACTCCTCTGTGTTTAGTCATCGTTCTGTTTGTGCTGACTGAGGCCGAGTTGTTCCCTGCCTTTTCTGGGCTATTTGTTGAGATCTCCTTGCCTTTGGCTGGATATGACTCAATGCTGATGGTGCAGTAGTTAGATTGTTCTCAACCACGCCTCTGGTACAACTGTTCACCTCTCCGAATTCCTTTTTGTCAACCAAAAAGTAGTTTTTAGTCATCTTTTCATAGTAATCATAAACCTTTCCAATTCTATTGTAATTCCTATGATAGATTACCTTTTCAAGGCAAACATGAGTATATTTATGATAAAGAATGAGTAAATATATGATAATTTCATACCTCTTTCACTGCCCAAGATACCCCCCTGCTTAATCATTTTCATGCCCTCTTGAAAACTATAGTTCTCATGGAGAGCATTCAAAGAATAAGCCGAATAAGTTTTGTCATCCACGGGCCTAAAACCATGGTGTGCAGCTAATTCCTCAAAAGTATGTTCTGTGTATCCTTCAGGAAGTTCATAAATAGCTTTGTAATCCGAAGCAGGGTACCATACAATAGGGCTGCGAAATCTACATCCTAACCATTATGGTCCTTCTTTTAAAACAAGATGGCTATAGGCAATGAGAGGGTTTGCAGCTAGCCCAAAGTTTCTATAATTAAATGGTTCCCTATTTTTCACATTCTGATTCGAGGTTCTCCACCGGAATTTGGCTTCTATGTAGGCTTGGTTTCTAATGGATGAAAAATAATCAGTTCCATTCAAAATGACTGATTTATGGATAGGCCCTAGAGTTTGGGTAACGGCTTCCCTTGTCATCAAGCATTTCTGTCTAGCCCAAAATTGAAGTGGGCTCTGAGGTTCACTTCTGACCCATAGATCTAATCCATTTTCCTGTCTTTGAAAGGCGTTATAAGCTTTAAGCCATTTTAATTGGTTTACAGCAAAGGAAATGAATGCCTGAAACTGAACATCTCTAATAAAAGGGCTAGGATTTGATTCACAGTCATTTTAAAGTATTACATTATGCAAATAAAACTCACATAACAAGCGTTGTAATTTGATCCCATAAATTTTGCAGCATGATATCAAATCATCTATTGTTTTTAGCTCTATGGATTTCCCTACCCTAACTTGATATTTAATTGTAAATATCTTTCTAGTAAAAACAAAGCATAGTTTTTGGCGGGGCATCTACAGGCTAATACATCAGTGTACAAGGAGAAGAGAGTGTCCATTCGAGTGTAGGCTAATTTTAATTGGTTCATTACCTTATCAGCCTTTACCTCTGATTTCTGTAGTTTTTCATGAGCTTCAGCTTCTGCTTCATGAATAATTCTCATTTTTTGCTGCAATTCCTGATATCTTGTTCTTGGAACAGTATCTTCCTCCAATTTTTGTCTTTCCATTCGGGCCTATGTCAATTCTTCCTGAAGTCTGAGCAATGTTGGCTCACTGAAAGTGTGTTGACTGCTAGATTGCATATTTTCGCTCAAACCCGGTTCCTCTGGAACAAATTGTGTTGGAACAGCTGTTTGTTGCTCCACATCCTCATAATTAGGCTCAGGTATGGTTTCTTCTGCAACTTGAGGGTTCCTATCAGTGGTAACTCTTCTCTTTTTCGAGTTTATTTTAATAGCAAGGCTTCTTTTCTTAGAGGCTTGCTTGGGCATGTATTTCATTCTCAGAACCCTAATGGTCTGCCTGAGCTGTTCAACTAATTTATGAAGCTTTATTCGTTCCCTTTGAAGCTTCTCAATCTTAGTTTTTTTCTTCTTTTTTCTTAATGGAACAATCGTTCCTCTATCCGCACTCATTTGTTCAACAAAATTTTGGCCCATATCAGCCATGCCTTCGGTAAAATTTTCTTCTTTCTCTTCTCCTCAGAGCTCCTCTTGTACATTTATGTGACCTTGGCTCAATTCTCCTGGAATCATATTCTCAGTTAACTCAGCAGTCCCCTGGGGGCTTCCAGCTTCAACTTTTTCGTTCTCCTGCTCACATCCCTCAGGAGAAGCAACCCTAGCTTCACTGGGGTTTGCTGTTTCATTTAGTTTTTCTCCAGCTGTTTCCTTGTCAATAGCAGAGTATTCTGGTAGTTGATTAATATCTATATTGAGGTCCAAGGGACTATGCGGCCGTGCATAATCAGTCATATTGGCCAAAATCTCGGCCAATTGATCTTCCTGTAAAGGGCTTACGATAACATTCTCGGGCAGCTCTGTTTCATCCTTACTACTGTTATGATTGTCCTCATCCTCTGCATTAGTGTGATAACTTCCTTCCTCTTCATCTGAATACCAAATTTCTCCCTCAACTTCTTCTTCTCCAGAATTTCCTTCGATTCCTTCTTCCTCATTATCTCCTTCCTCTGCACTGGGTTGTTTTTCACTACTGGATTGGCGGCTTATTTCTTCTTCATTCGAGTAGCGAATTTCTCCTTCCAATTGTTCTTCCTCATCAATCTGAGGGCTTACTTCCTCTAATTGTTCTTATTCATCAGTGCGAGGGATTACTCCCTCCAATTGTGGAGGTTGTTCCTTCTCTAAGCTGTGCAATTCCAGGGGCTGGTTGCTGCCCAGAAGTTCTTCCCCCATCCTTCTAATTTGTTTCAACTGGTGGGGCCGTCTATGAGTAGAAGGCTCAGTAATTGAGTCGACCATCCTCTTCCGATTTGGAGCGGGTAGAGCTAACCCTCCGTTGATGGAAAATATTAATTCTTCCCAGCTAGTCTGTTGCTGGGCGAGGCTATGAATCACTATTAAACGAATTAAACAATGGTGGCTGACCACCATATCTGCATGCTGGGCTTTCCTTATACCACGAGCAGTATCATGCAACAAATAATTTAAAAATGCAGGAAAATTAATAGTGCATTTCTGTTTTAGTACAGCTAGCAGCTTAAGGTGGCGAGGTCTTACCACATCCTTTCTTCCGTCGCACATTATGTAAGCTTGCATGATTTTGGCTAATTCTGTCCATGGCTCTCCTAATGATGCTGGCTGGACTCCTTTACCTTTGATGACTAACTTCTGATCGTTATCTTGAAATTTTTTTATGGCTTCACGAATCCTAATCTTCTTCTGAGTCCAGACAGTCCCTTGCGCGGGAATGCCAGAAACTTCTACAATTATCTCGTCGGATACCGCGATCTACCTTGCTCTGACCATGGAGGATCCTTCGTGTAGGTTCAATAAAAATTCGGTGGCCACAACTTCATGGGGTTGCTTCATTCTCATGAAATATGTAATCCACCCTAATATTTCTAAGATTGTTCATACAGCATCAGAGACGATCAATACTTGTGGTTCACTGCGAATTGGCCATCCTCCCATTTCTGCGTTCTGTTAATTCTCTCAACACACAGTAATCACAATAGAACATCACAGCACAGTTCATTGAAAATTTGTTATTTCCTAAAATATAGGGGTTTGGTTCGAGGAAATCTTGGAGTTTGATTTACATGCAGAAATCCGCGCCCCCCGAATGAATGAAAGGTCATCCTCGACCGTCAATTGAGAATAACATGTGTGGCACAACAAGAGTACAACAGTAAAAAGCGGCCATAATTATGATATGTTCAATCAAATTGCAGCAAATACTAAAATAAATGCATGTAATAAATCGTTAATAAATAAAAAATCGTTTTGTAATGATTCAAATACAAGGATAAGGGACAACATATGATATTCATAAGTATAATTGTGTTATTTACCACTTTGGATTAATATGATCGACTTATAATGATTTTCATGCGTAATAGGTTCCAAGATGAAGGTAAGAGATTCATATTTTCATTTGAAATTTAAATAAAGATATAAGAAAAAGGGTTAAATATAACTATTGATGTGTATAAGTGTGACTCCAATACCATCAGCAGAGCTCTGCTGCCGACAAGTGTCCATAACCTTGACAGCGTTGCTTTCTTACCCACGGAACCATTGTCCTTTATGTATGCTGAGGAAGTGCTTTTTATTGAATGCCAAAATGGAGGCCATTTTTCTGGCTTGGTAACCAGATAAACCACAATGTCGTTCACTGGGAAGAAGTGAAAGGTGGGTAGGCCGGCTTGTGATGAGACCTCCTGTTCCAAGGACTTTTTAATTTTTTCAATTTGTCTGCTGGACCATTTCCCTGGTTTGGTGGCCATAATGGGAATGCCACTTCACTTCCTTCCTTATGATCACGGTAGGCTGGCTCTTTATGAGACCCCCTATCCTCCATATGAAATATATATTTTTCTTCTTTTATTTTACAGACAGTACTTTTCCTCAGTCACTCATAAGGGATGGCTCATCACTCCTTAAGAGTAGGGATGGTGGAAGAAGTTTGAACATTTCAATAGAAAAGAGTATGCCCTTATTCTTATTCCATAGATAAACATTAAAGAAAATTATAGTATGTGGGAAAGAACCAATCATGATAAAAGTAGTCGATCAGATTTATTCTATGGTAATAAAGTAGCAAAGTTATGTTACTAATCATGCCCCTTTTTCCTTTTTTTTTCTTATCATTACTAGACAATTTTCTTGAAAAGATGATGATTTCTTTTGATTTGTTGATTACAGTAAGTTTTAATTTGTATGATTGTATGTAAATGATATATTTGCCTTCAGAAAAGTAATCAAACATTCAAAATGCTAGCTTAAAACAAAAAAACAATCCACACAAAAAGTGTTGTTCCTTTTAAGAGGAACAGCAAAAACAATCTGCGAAATTGTTGTTCCTTTCGAAAGGAACAACAAGAAAATACTCTGCGAAGGTGCTATTCCTTTGGAAAGGAACAAAAAAAACAATCTGTGGAAGTGTTGTTCCTTTGGAAAGGAACAGCAAGAAAATATTCTGCGGAAGTGTTGTTCCTTTAGAAAGGAACAGCAAGGGCGTTTCTATGAAACTGTTGTTCCTTTCAAAAGGAACAACAGAGTGCTGTTCCTTTAGAAAGGAACATCAAAACAAACGAAAGAAACATAATTTTTTTTCAAATAAATCAGATTTCATGAAACAAACGATGAAGAAGTAAAGAAGTAATATGAACCGAAAGCCTGAAAACAAATTACATAAAACAACAAGCGAAAAACGAAAAAATGCTTTATGTACAAAAACTTTAAAAAGAAGTGATTTATCAAACTGGTGCCGAGGAGGATTTCTCCCCTTCAGCAAGAATCTACATTGTAGAATCTCCCCGAAACTGTTGGTAAAAGGATTCCCGGGTGAGCGGTTTATGATACAATCGTACTCGATGACAGTTTACCTTAAAGGAATATCCAGATCCATCAATGGTAACTAATGTAACAGTGCCATTATCGTGCACCTTCTGTATTTCATAGGGTCCAAGCCATCGTGTCTGGAGTTTTCCTGGGAAATCCTGGAACCTGGAATCATATAGGAGTGCCCAATATCCTTCGTGGAAGATATTTTCTTTGATATGGGTGTCATGCCATTTGGCTCTCTGTTGTTGAATTAATGTTGTGTGCTGAAGAGCAGAGAGCCTAATTTCATCTAGCTCATTAATTTGCTGCAGTCTTTTAGCCTGGGCTTCATTCAAATCTAGACCCACCTTTTGAGTTGTTCTTAATGTTTGAACCTCTAATTCTATAGGGAAGATGGGTTCCTTTCTGAATACCAATTGGTATGGTGAATATCCTGTGGTAGGTCTCCACATTGTTCGATATGCCCACAATGCTTCTGGAAATCTGTAGGTCCAATCCCGTCTATGAGAGGCAACTGTTTTTGTTAATATAGATTCAATTACTTTATTCGTGCTCTCTAATTGGCCATTGGCCTGTGGGTGATATGGAGTTGTAATCTTGTGCTGAACGTGGTAGTTTTGCAATGTTTCAGCTAATTTGTTACCTACAAACTATGGTCCTCCATATGTGATTATATCCCTTGGGAGGCCGTAGCGCACAAATATTTGGAAAAGAAATTGTATTACAGAGTCTTATGTCGCTTTTGAAAGAGCTTCTGCCTCAACCCATTTGGTGACATATTCAGTTGCAACTAGGATGTACGTTTTTTGGTTTGATGGGGGGTTAATAGGACCAACGAAGTCGAGGGCCCAACGTTCAAATGGTTCAATCACTAGTTTGGGATTCAGAGGCATTTCATCAAAATGCCCAGGTCGACCTGCCCTTTGGAAGCTATCACAGGCCTGCACGAATTTTTTAGCATCTTTAAAGATAGTAGGGCAATAGTAGCCTGTTCGTAAAACTTTGTGGGTAGTTCTATGATCTGCAAAATGTTCGCCGCATTGTCCATCATGGCATGCTTTCAAGATGTCAAATACCTCATCCTCCCTAACGCATCTCCTTATTTGCATATCTGCACCTGTATGAAATAGGTAGCCTCCAATCCAGGAGAAGAGGGTACTGTGATGTATTATTTGCTTACGTTCATTAAGAGACAGATGTTTAGGTAATTTACCTATCGCCAAATAGTTCGCTATATCAACATACCACGGTGTTTTGATAGTAACAGCGAAGAGATATTCATTTGGAAAATGGTCTTCAACTGCTTCTATATCTGTTGGCTTTGGCATTCTTGACAGAAAGTCAGCTACAGGGCTCTCCTTCCCAGGTCGATCTCTGATTGTGATGTCAAATTCCTGCAGTAAAATTAACCATCTTGTCACTCTTCCGTTTGTAACAGGTTTATTTGCTAAGAATTTAATGGTAGAGTGATAAGTATACAGTACTACAAGATACCTAGTTATGTAATGCCTAAATTTGTTTATAGCATGAACTACAGCTAGAAATTCTTTCTCAATCACAGTATAATTTAATTCAGCAGGGGATAGATTTTTCCTAATATAGTAAATTGCATATGGATTCTTGTCTTCCTCCTACCCAAGCACTGCTCCAATTGCTGTGTCTGAGGCATTAGATGAGATTTGGAATGGCAAATTCCAATTTTGGCCCCTCAGCACTGGGGCTGTTGAAACAAGCTTCTTCAGATCATTAAAGGCATTGTCACATTTATCTGTCCAAGTGAAATCAACATTTCCAGTCAGTGCATATAAAGGTGCAGCTATTCGAGAATAATGTTCTATAAATATTTTATAATAACCAGAAAATCCAAGAAAGCTACGTACCTCTGTTTGTGTAGTAGGTGTAGAAATTAACAAAAGTATTTGAATTTTAGCCGGGTCTACTTGAATTCCAGTTGCTGAAATATAATGCCCTAAGATAACTCCTTAGCTCATCATCATAAGACATTTTTTGTTGCTTAAGCAAAGCCTAGTGTCGATACATCTTTGCAATACCTTTTCTAGGTTGTCCAATGCAGGCTCAAAGTCATCCCCATAAGGTGTAAAATCATCCATATATACTTCGAGGCCTTCATTTATTAAGTCTGCAAAAATGCTGAGAATTTCCCTTTGGAACGTAGCAGGGGCATTGCATAGGCCAAAAGGTAAAACCCGGTAGGCAAATGTCCCCCATGGACATGTAAAAGTAGTTTTGTCCTGATCTTTAGGGGCAATCTGGATTTGATTGTACCCACTGAAGCCATCAAGGAAAGAAAAGAATTTCTTTCCTGCCAATGTGTCTAATACCTGATCAATGAAAGGAAGGGGAAAGTGGTTCTTCTCTGTTGCTTTATTAATTTCACGGTAATCTACACATATCCTCCACTTCCCATTCTTTTTTGGTAGTACCACTAGTGGAGAGACCCACTTGCTATCAGATATTGGGTAGATGAAATTAACATCCAATAGTTTTTGTAATTCATCTTTGACAATGTCTTTAAGGTGAGGATTTAATCTCCTTTGAGGTTGGCGAATGGGTCTTGCATCTTTTTCAATGTAAATGTGGTGAGTACACAATTGAGGATCAATTCCTTTCATGTCGGGGTAATCCCATGCAAAGGCTGCTTTGTATTTTCGTAATAATTGGACCAATTTCTCTTCTTGTTCAGCAGTGATATTTTTATTAATATTTAAAGTTTTTCTCGGCTCAATTTCTACAACCTTGCTATTGCTCATAGAAGTAGTAGATATTGTTTGATCAGGAATATCTTTGAAAGGATCTTCTTCTTCTTTATTATCGAATGCTGCTTTGATCATGTGACATTGCAAATGAGATCTGGTCTGTGACTTATTAATAAAATTATTAATGATATCATCCTCTATTTGATCTTTAAAATCAAGAGCATTTTCTATGGTTAGAGGTGATCTCATATTCTCCATAAGGTATGATGCAGGTGGTTTTCTTGTTGTGATTATTGATAGACTTGGCTGGGCTGGGGGATATAGTGCTAAATTCTTAACATAATTTCCCCTTGTAATTGTCATGTTGCCTTGTCGACATCCAATATAGGCATCGACAGTTGCCAACCAAGGTCTACCTAGAATTAATGGATGTCCATCTAGTCGATTCTTTGGATTAATAACCAAGAAGTTAGTAGGGTATTCCTAGGAATCTACAAATACCATTACATCTTTTAGTATACCTTCTGGTTTTACTACTGATCGGTCGGCCAATTCCAACAAGGTTATTGTTGGTTCCAGTGATGTAATGCCAAGTTTTTGATAGGTGGTGGTGGTTAAAATGTTGATTACTGCCCCCAAGTCAACTAAGGAATTTGGAAATGATTGACCATTGATCTGTACTGTCACTATAGGATTTTGTGGGTCTTCATACTTGATGGGTGTTTCTATTCCTGATAATAAGTCAGATAAGGTGCCGACTATTTGGACGGTAGGATTGGTTTTTGTTCTCCTCTTCAGCTTCTTTATGTATAATTCCTTAATATTTTTTTCATAGATAGGAATATCTTGAATAGCTTGGAGGAGAGGGATTTTTATGCACAAATTTTTTAATTCTCCCAGAAGATCGAAATTAGGTTGTTCTAATGGACGGGGTATAATTAATCGTTCTGGGAATGGTGGAGAGGAAGTTGTTACTTGTTGTTGAACTTCCTTTTCACTTTGTATTGTTTGTTCTGCAGGTAACAGATTTTCAATGTGTACATCATTGTTTCTCTCTGTTTCGACTATGCGCCCAGACCTTAATTGAATATCATTACACTCCCTCAGTTCAGTTTCTACTTCTGGGGGTTCCATGATTTGAACGGACTGAACTGGCCTATTGTTTGGGTTTGGGTTGGGTTGGGCTGGGAGTTGTGGTCTTAAATTGCTCTGGGGCTTCGTATAAGGAGCTGGCAGTGTAGGTTGAGAGAGAGGAATTGATCCAGTTGGCTGATTTGTAGGTTTTTTCCAGTTTGACTGCCAGGCCTGACTCTGAGAAATAGAAGGGGACCGTTGCGTAGGCTAGAAAGGTTGATAGAACGGAAAGTTAGGCCAATTATTTTGATTTGTTTGATTTGGCCAAGATGTGGGAGGAAAGGGCTGTTGTGACCAATTAGGGAAAGATGGTTGATTCTGCCACATCCCACTATATTGTTGAGTATTATATTGAGGAGTTTGAAATTAAAATGGATCATTTGGCATACCTGATGGTCGTGGCTGCCATTTTCGGTACTGATTAAGCAGACATACCACTTCTGATTCTTCGGCTGCCTCCTTATAGACTGCTTTTAGGCCAGGAAGTGAAGGACATCCTTCTGTAGGGTGATCTTTCGTGAAAATGGCACAGAATTTAATCACATCCAACGGGAATTCTTTATGGCTGTGATTCTTTCTACATCTGGGACAGAATATTGCCAAATTCTGCTCTGCTTCTGCCTGTTTTTGTTTGGTTTGCATAATATCGAACTGTGTTGTTAGAGTCCCAAGTATGTCTGTCTTAAAGTCTTCCAGTAGATTTCCAATCTTTGCACGAGTCACACCTTCATTAGAGGTCTTATTTTCCCTTGTGATCGTATCATGTTTTGTTGATTTCAATCACGAATTTCCCCTCGAACACCTGATACAAAAATCAATTATGTTAGGATAATTCTCCTGATATATGTCACCTTTTCCCTTAATATTCAATGTTTCAACCCATTGATCTTTCATTCCCCTAATTAATGTGGTTTTCAAAACATTATCAGGTAAGGGTAAAGATGCACAAGGGGATATCTGAAGATTATATTGAAACCGTTCCACATACTCTTCCAGGGTCTCATTTGGTTTTTCTGTCATTTGGAATATCTCATATTTTAATTCTCGAGACCTACAATAATCTTGATATTTCTTCAAAAATGCAGCTTTCATATGATCCAAATCAGTTATGACACCCCCACCTAATCCCATAAACCATCGTAGGGTTGCCCCTTTTAATGTAGAAGGGAATAGTTTAAGTTTTTGGGCATCGGTGGTGTAATCATATCCTCTGCACAACACATTAAACTCAAATAAAAACGCATCTGGGTCCTCTGATGTTAAGCCATGAAATGTAGGAATATGTCGAAGAGGAATAGCTTTCATGGGTGCATTAACTGTAGTATCTACTATAGGATATTGCAGTGTAGAGGTCTGCTGCTGATTCTGGTTTTGGTTCTGGGCCATTTGATCGAAGATATGCCAATATCCCTTTGGGATTTCCAAGGAATTTCTAGGTTGACAAGTAGGGGCAGGAATAGTTTTGACAACACTCCCTTTATCTGGGAAAATAAGTATTTCCTGTCAGCCTACTATTTGAGATGATTCAGGACCTTGGTTCTGAATAAGTTGAACAACACTTCCCTTATCTGGGCTACTTATTTTTTGCACAGTTTCAATAGGAGATTTCAAGTCTGTGATTTCTCCCGTTTCCCCTTCTCCTTCTTGGAGATTACTAGCGTTCCCTTCTTGAAGGAAACTTGTGCAAGGATTCTCAATTTCTTGGGAATCTTTCTCAATCCCCTCTGTTTGATTGTGTATCTCAGAAAAGGCTTCAGATGGTGATTCTGTAGCCTGAAGGGAACTAGTAGGCTATCTAGAAGTAGTTCTTTTAAATCCTACTGATGGCTGAGATTCATTTCTTTTAAAGATTTCATCAATAAAGGTTGTGCGCCCAAGGGTCACCGGTCCCTTAGGTTTTTCAGTTTTAGGAGGAATTTTGTTTCGCTTAGTTGATTTATTCATTCAAAGAAACAAGCCTTCATTCCTACCTAAAGAAAGAAGCTTGCCTACGTCTGCTGTAAAGCGAGCTACGAGCAAGTGTGTTTCTTTCCCAGTGCGCAGGTTGTTACCTTCCATCTTCAATACCCAATTCTTTGCAAGCAAAAGAAAATCAGTTGTGCATTACTCCTTTAAAATGGCATACACTCTCCCCGGAAACGACGCCAAAATGTTGAGCGCATAAAAAGGTATATTTTGAACACCTAATTAGCCCACATTAATCATCAATCCGGGAGTGTATTTTTATTTCAAGAGTGTACTCTGTCTGAGGCTTGCAATTGTCTAAGAGTAATGTTGTGAAGATGTAGTATATGATAACTAAATAAAATGTAACCAATGCTTGAAAAGAAACCTAATTACAGTGGCATGAATGGAAAGATTAAACTATTTCAATCTTTGCAGAACATCGAACATGGATGTAGTAGCAGTAACTCTTTCACTTAGAAATTGATGCAAGATGACCAATCTGGGAATTTGGAAGCTAAAGCCTCTATCCTCTACAGCTGGAGATCTTAAAGTAGTCAACCCGAAAGCAAATTCAATGGAAGAAACTTTAAACAAAACACAATCTGAAAAGGAACAGTAGCGTGTAACTACAACTCATCTATTTTCTAGTTAAAGACTATGAATAAGTAATGAACAAAAATGGAACAACAATGCGAATTGAACAGCAATCACAATTCTAACATATTCAAAGCACTAGATTTCTATGTTTCAATCCTGTCGACAACTTCTCACCACGCAACCATGAATTACAACAGATTATAAACTAAAGGAACAACAATTAAAATCAGATACGAGTCAGTAAAGCTTTTATGGTAACAACGAAATAATAGAACAACGAATTACGCTTATTGTAAAGAAACGAAACAACGATCACTCTGTATTTGATCTGATAAAAAATAAACCAATTCAATCATTAAACACACTCCACACGACAGTAAATAAAGATTATAATACAAAGAGCGAAGTAATTCCACCAGAGTCGGGCCCTTAGCGCCAGTGAAATACCGCTGGGCTAATTCAGAATTGCAGAAAGTAAATAAAACACGTGCTTTGTATTAAACCAACATAAATTCTTACAGAAAGGTTTTCTCTCAAACAGAGAGTTAATATAACAGAGAAAAATGTAAAGTCTTTCGACCGATTCTCAATAACAATAATGATCTGTCCCCCGTCACTAAAGGACGTGGTCTTATATATCAAATCTTCGATGGACCAATCAAAGAACAAGATAAGTTTGAACATCGATCCCTCAGGATCAAAAGATCCTAAGGGTTTTGCTCCTCTGTGTTTAGTTATCGTTCTGTTTGTGCTGACTGAGGCCGAGTTGTTCCCTGCCTTTTCTGGGCTATTCGTTCAGATCTCCTTGCCTTTGGCTGGATATGATTCAATGCTGATGGAGCAGCAGTTAGATTGTTCTCAACCACGCTTCTGGTACAACTGTTCACCTCTCCGAATTCCTATTTGTCAACCAAAAAGTATTTTTTAGTCATCTTTTCATAGTAATCATAAACCTTTCCAATTCTATTGTAATTCCTATGATAGATTACCTTTTCAAGGAAAACATGAGTATATTTATGATAAATAATGAGTAAATATATGATAATTTCATACCTCTTTCACTGCCCAACAAATATGGCCCTTGGGTTTCCATTGGGAAGCTATCCAACCTCGTAGGGCTATTTCAATGGGCTAGAAACCCATGAAATTTCCTATCAACGCATTGTCCTTCATGAAATCGGTTCTTTCGTTGATGCGATGTGCAGGGAACTCTATCATTTTTCTTTTGGTGTTCTTTGGAATTCATGTGGCTGACGTGATGTTCACTTCTTCTGTTGTTGATGTAGTTTTCTGCTGCAATGTGGGAGTCACCCCTGAAGTGTCATGAGACGAGCTAGACTTTTGCTGACTGTCGATGTCAGGCGCTGTCGCTACCCCTGTGGGAGGCTGGCCTATGATGGGGGCAGCAGTACCCCCACCCCCAGTGGTTCTGTCATAGGTGAGCCTCAAGGCTGACCAGGGAAGTGATTGCATCTAATGGTCTAGGAGGGAGGTCCTCTTGGGGCAGTCTGTGCAAAAACCTCCAAACCCTAGGTCATGGTATTCGGCCTGGTGTAGAGCTCCGCTAGGGTTTGAGAATGTCTCTATTACTATGAATTTTCTTTTTTAATATTTTAATAACCAATTATAATATATGTATCAAAAAGACAACAAGATAACAAGATATATAGAGGGAAAACATATAAGGTTAAAAAAACATAAAATTTAATATAAATATTTATAAGAGAATACTAAAACAACCAATTGCCATAGTATATTGGCTAATTTTTCGGGAATTGAAAATTTTCTAATGGAACTCTTTTTCGAATCATAATTCAAATTCGAACCTGGTAACTATGATGTCACATGATTTATGAGATTATTATTATTATTATTATTATTATTATTATCATCATCTAGTTTTAAGGTCACAACCAAGCCAAACACCAAATTGGTGTGGGAGACCCCCTTGTTTGTGGGCCAAGGGACCCACCTCCATGTAGCGATTTTACTGCTATGTCTACAAAGGCATACATACTCTACACCCCTCTGGTTTTGAAGCTGTAACCTCTTAGGAGGAAACACATGCTCTTAACCATTAGGCCCGCTCAAGATGTACTATATTATTATTATCCAATTTTAAGGTCACGGTCAAGCCACACATAAAATTGGTGTATAAAACCCTTTGTTTGTGGGACAAGGGACCCACCTCTGCACAACGATTTGACTGCTAAGTCTACGAAGGCATACAAACTCTACCCCCCCTCTGGTTTTGAATCTGTGACCTCTTAGGAGGAAACACATGCTCTTAACCATTAGGAACAATAAAGTTGTATATTACGCCCACTCAAGTTGTTCAAAGTCGGTAATAAAGTCTAGGAACCTAGAAAATATGAAGAATTGAATTTTATTTTAACATGGGTATATGGGGGCGTGGATGGGATTTTGATGCACACAATAACATCAAATCAACTACAAGAAAATATATTTATCAACAAGACATCATTAGTACAATGAATTTACACTCTCTCACGACATGAATTCCTTCTCTTTATCCATAAGTGAACTCTTTACCTTGGGGTTTATATACCTTTGGTTTATTATATTTATCCCTTGGGTTTAGCATTATTCCCCTAAGTTTATAATCCCTTGGGTCGATAATGTCAACCCCTTGTGTTTATTTATCTAAGGGTTATTATTTCTAGGGTATAGTATTAGTCATAGGGTTACCACAGTCCAACATCGCATTGTGACAATGATTGTGTCGATATGGAAATAAATAAAGATGAAACATGGTTGATCATCGTCCCATGATCCATTCTAACAAGGATTGTCTCAATATGAAAATAAGCCATGGTAAATCATGATAAAAAATGTTTATTTTAGGGTCTATAATATTTATCTCAGGGTTTGTATACCATGGGTTTATAATATTTATCCCCTCAGTTTAATAGTATTCCCTTAGGTTTATAATCCTTGGGTTTTTAGTATTTTTGGGTTTATAGTGTCAATCCCTTGGATTTATTAACCTAAGGGTTCGTATTCCCAGGCTATAATATTTTTGATAGGGTTTCTCCAATCCAATGTCGCATTGTGACAAGGACTATGTCGATATGGCAATCAATAATGCTCATTCATTGTTGCCCATCGCCCTACGTTGCATTGGGACATAGATTGTCTTAATATGAAAATTAACCATGGTCAACCATATATATTTTAGGGTTTATAATATTTACATTGGGGTTTATATACCTTGGGTTTAAAATATTTAAACCTTGGTTTTAACATTATTCCCTTGGGTTTTAAGTATTAACCCTTTTGGTTTATTAGTCCCTTGGATTTATAATGTCAATCTCTTTGGTTTATTAATCAAGTGTTGTTATTCCTAGGGTATAATATTATTCATAGTGTTTCCACGATACAAGGACGCATTGTGACAAATATTGTGTTGATATGAAAACCAATAATGGTTGGGAATTGTCTCACATCCTCCTACATTGCATTGTGACAAGGGTAATCTCAATATCAAAATTAACCATGGTCAACCATTTTTATTTTAGGGTTTATAATATTTATCTTTGGATTTATATACCTTGGGTTTATAATATTTATCCATTGGGTTAAATATTATTCCCTTGGTTTTATAATCCCTTGGATTTTTAGTATTAATAGTTTTGGTTTATTACCCTCTTGGGTTTATATTATTAATCCCTTGGGCTCATTGATATAAGGGTTCTTATTCTTAGGGTATAATATTATTCATAGTGTTTTGATGATCCAATGTGAGATTGCGATGAAGATTGTATAGATACGGAAATCAATAATGGTCATTCATTGTCACCCATTGTCCTATGCCGTATTATGAAAAAGATTGTCTCAAAATGAAAATCAACCATGGTAAACCGTGGTCAACCATGTCTACTTTAGGGCTATTAATATTTATCTTGGGTGTATATTCCTTGGTTTTATAATATTATCCTTGGATTTTAATATTATTCTCTTGAGTTTATAATCCCTTCGGTTTTTAGTATTAATCCTTTTGGTTTATTATTCCATTTGAGTTTATGATCCCTTTGGTTTTTAGTATTAATATATTTGTTTTATTATTCCCTTGGGTTTAAAATATGAATTTCTTGGGTCTATTAATCTAAATTTTCATATTCCTAAGGTTTAATATTATTCATAGGGTTTATAATATTAATCCTTAGGTCTAATATAAATCCCCTTGGTTTATAATCATGGTCAATCATGGTCTAATGTCACATTTTCATAAATATTTTCTCAATATGAAAATCAACCATGGTCAAACATTTCATTGTAACAAATATTTTATGCATATGAAAATCAATCATGGTCAATCATAGTGCAACGACACATTGACACAGAGATTGTCTCAATATGAAAATCAACAATGGCCAGCCATGATAATGCTAGGGTTTAAAATATTTATCGTAGGGTTTATATATCTGGAGTTTATAATATTAATCCCTTACCTGTAATATTATTCACTTGGGTTTTTAGTATTATCCCTTGGGTTTATTATTTCCAAGAAGTTTATAATATCAATCACTTTGGTTTATTAATTTAAGGGTTCATATTCCTAAAGTGTAATATTATTTTTAGAGTTTATAATATTGATCCCTAAGCTTAATATAAATCCCGCGGGTTTAATTAATTAACAATAATTAATATATATATATATATATATATATATATATATATATATATATATATATATTTAAAATAATAATAATAATAATAATAAATTAACTATTATTGGTAGAAATTTATGGAGGAGAACCGTGTAATGGCTTGATAATTTCTTCTCCGGAAATTTCAATCAATATAAATAACTGTGGAAATCCTAGATCACTTATTAAATTAATTATTGTTATAAATTCATTATTTAATAATGAAAATAAGTAAATAAATTATTATTATTTAATTATTTATTATTATTATTGGATAATTAATTAATTAATTATCAACAAATTATTATTAAATTAATAATGTTATTGTTACTTAAGTGAGTTGAATCCCAACAAATGATATCTAGCAATAAATATCATAAATTATGAAAAAAATTATATATATATATATATATATATATATATATATGAAATTATTGTTAATTAATTAATTAATTATTAGTATTGATTGTTATTAATTAATTATTATTAATGATGATGACGATGGTGGTGGTTAACATCCAGTGAGACTAGACTTTGGTCTATCATACGTAAAGAAAGGAATTATTTAGTTTACTTTAAAATTGTACTCCTATGCTCAAAGCACTTGGAGAGAAGCATCTCAAGCTCACTATAATTTTGACATGTTTTTTTTTTCTAAGTATGACTAATTCTATTATGTATAAAATTACTGGTACAAAACTGCCACAGTGTCAGCTTGGTGAGCCTGAACACTGGGCTTGATAAACAAGCTAGTCAAAGAGTTTCTGGACTGCCCTCGATGGGAAACCAGTCCTTTTAACCACAAAGTCTGAACCGCCCTTGAGAGGGAAACTGGTTTTAAGTTCATACAAGCCAAAAAAACATGAAAATAAATACTGAAATTAGAAAGCTGCTTTTTCAGCTGAGCTGTAAAGCGTGATAGCCTAAGATTCCTACAGTGACTGAGAAAAAAAACCTGTATAGCTTTGCAGAGGCTATTCATGAGTTGGAGAGGGAGGTTCCTTGATGATCCTGCAGGCGAAAGCGTCACTGCTGTCCTCTTACCCAGCGTTGAGAGCACTCTCCCTGCCAGTGCGCACCATCTCCATGCAATGCTCGTTCTGAGGAAGGGGAGCAGAAGTAGCTGGAGCCGCACAGGGTAAACCAGAGCTCGGAGGGGAGAGAGGATTGACAGAATAGGGCGAAGCCAGATTAGGGAATTCTTCACGAAGAGTTACAGTAATAAAAGTAGTGAGGGTGGAGCTGTTCGAGGTGCAATGAAACTGGAGCTCAGCTTCCTGGGAAGTTTGCCGAATGGAGGGACGAGCGGGGCGAGGAGAGACAGGAGGGGGAGAAACGTAGGGAGACTCATGAGCTAAGGGAGGTGGGGCGGGAGCATCGACAGAAGCATCACGAGAGGCAAGAGCTTGAGCTTCGTCTTCATCTGTCGAGGTGGAGACAGAGCCATGGCTCAGAGGAGGGTGACGGTGATAGGTATGACCTCGACTGAGTCCACGCCTGCACCGCATGTGTTCGCGGAGACGGGGCATGGTGACAGGCACTTGACGAGGAGGACCAGGGCAGGAAAGGCGGACAGGAAGTGCAGGGGGGAGAATATGGACGGGACACCATAGGGATTAGCGGAAGGAGCCAGAAAAAGACAATTGAGACCACCACCAGAGGGAGAATTGACCCTGCACAAAGGACTGTGAGAGAAATGAAACTCTGGATCAGGTTCGAAGCAAGAAAATAAAGAACAACGCCACCCAGTGTTCGTTCTCACACTGGCATCTGCATAACCTAGAGAGAAAATCCCTTGCAGAGGAGAAGGAAAACTATCCCAGCCTACTGTTCCATTCAAACTGTCTCGAATGTGCTCCATAGCCCAGAGAACCGCCATAATCAAATGCATGGTGAGCAGACCGAGAGAATTTACAGTCGCGCGAGGTGGTGAGTTATGATCGCCATTAATGAAGGTACAGGGAGCCATATGGGCTGCCCATGTAAACACCATTGGGAACAACACAGGGTGCCACGTCCCAGCCAGCCCATTAAGCATCCGCATCCGGAGATTTTGACATGTTAAAAGGCTAGGAAGGTCGGTATTGCAACAAAGATTATGAAAATAAGATCTAATGTGGGTGTATGCAGGGCACTCTAAGAGGAAGTGGTTTTCATCGTCAATGTTCATTTCTCACAGAGATGGCAGATTCTTTCAACTCGTGTTGTTTTAAAGGAACTTCCCAATGACCCGTTTCACTATGGAGCTCATGAGAGTTCGTTCTTATCTTGGCTATATTAAATTTTTTCTTTGAGCTAGTTAAAACGGAGAGAAGCTTTTGATCTTCTAGAGTAGGGTTGAAGACCTCCTTATAATATCTTAATTTTTTATTAGCCTCTAAATCTTTCTCACACCACATTTTCCCTTTAAACTTAGAAGTAACAATATTTTTAACATTATTAATATTCTGCAATGAAACATTTTTTTTGATCTCCCAATGGTTTACCGAGGCCCTAATATCTTTATACCAACCTCATTTGAGCCTTAAGTGGTTTTGACTGGAATTTGAACCTAGATTAGGAAGTCTATGGTCTCCCATGTTATTGATTTTAGGCTCTCGATAGGGGAAATACCCACTTCTATAAGGAGAATATGATAGGGTGTATTACTTTTAATTTTGAGGCTATACGTTATAAAAAACTTCTGGATTTGCTCAGTCTTTCTTCAGGATTCTCTAGAGATGTTGCAACCTGAAACCTCACATCCATACAAGATAACAGAAGTGGCTAAAGTTTCAAAGAGGAGCTTCTTTTTATCCCACATCATAAGGTTTGCTACTTTACAATTATTTTCAAGACCAAAATAATCTTCCCACCCTCCATTAATCCTTTTCTCCGTGCTATTGTTCTAGTTGAGCTTGTGATGAATACCAATTCCTAGGTACTTGTAAGAAGACACTTCCTCCAAGTTGCTATTGTCATACAGAAAATTAGTGTAACTGTTCTTCCTAGATTTGATAATCATAACTTTTGTTTCGTCATTATTAACAATAATACCCATGGTAGAGCAGAAATCCTTAAGAAGTCTTAGTTTCTTATCAAGATCAGAAGGACACGTTGCTAGAAGAACAATATCATCAGCATATAGAAGAAGGATGATGATTATTCTAGCTAAGATCATGCCAACATAACCTCCTTCCTCTACACAACTTTCTAGCTTGTCAATGTAAATGCCAAATAGGGTAGGGGAGAGGAGGCAACCTTGTTTAACTCTTATATTAACTAAGAATAAAATTAATAATATTAACTAATAAAATAATAATATTAATTAATAGTAATAAATTAATATGTTGGGTTTAAAATATTAAATCTTAAGGGTTATTAATATGTTGTGATAAATATTTAAAACAACTGAGGAATTAATACACCTTAGAGTTTAATATATGAAAGTTTAATCACTAGTCTTTAATACTAAACCTTAGGGCTTAATTTTTCTATTATATATTATTATATTAGTATTATATTATATTATTATATTAAATTGTGATATTTTATTTCCACCTAGTAATATAATATATTTTATTTTAATATATAGTTAATTAATAATATTAATATGATCTTATTAATATGTTGTATGTGAATTATATTATATTTTTTAATATAACTATTAATATATTTCAAAAACTTTATATAATAACTAATATTATATTAATATACAAAATAATATTAATATAATAAGTATAATTATATAAATAAAAAATAATATAGTTATTTATATAGTTATTAATGATGAGAAATAGTTTTTAACAAAATACACTTAATTGTTATGAATGTGGTGGTTGTTAGATAAGCATTTATGTAGATATATCAATCACATTGGTAAATGTGTTTGTACATGTATATGTGTTTCATATAAGTATCAACCTATATCAACCTCATTAATAAATATAATTATGTGAATTATAAAAAAACCTTAAAAACCTTGTTTTAAGAATATAATGGCTATTTTTTTTTAATTGAAATTTTCCAATGGAACTCTATTCGAATTTTCGAATAGGAACTTGGTATCAATGATGTTACATGATTGATGAGAATATAAAAGTCGGTGATAAAGTCTAGGACCCTTGGTAATAGATGAAGAAATGTTTTTTTTATTTTAACATGGGTATATGGGCGCATGGATGGGATTTCAACGCATGCAGTAACATCGAATCGACCATAGGGAAATATCTTTATCACAAGACATCATTAGTACAACGAATTTACACTCTCTGACTACATGACTTCCTTCTCTTTATCTATAAGTGAACTCTCTTGTTACTAATAATCATATATATTTTCATATGTGCAATGCTGCAGCTATAATATCCAGGTAGCATACAACGATTCTCTTCGTGCAATTATTTCCATGGGTATTCATAACTGTGGCCAGTGGAAGTTGGAGGCTGGGTCGATGCATGCCCTTCCCTTATTTTGAATTTATCGTCTTATGATTAAAGCAGAAAACAATACTAAAAGCATGGAATAGTTGTCATATCAGAGCTTTACTTCATGCCTACAATTTCGAAGAAAGAAAACTACAAGTATGACTCCAAGAAGGCGCAAAACACAAGATATTCAGCAACGGTAAAGATAAATAGCTCTGAATAGATGTTGGTGTTAGAATGTGTAATTCCTACTTGTCCAGTTGTGACTCTCTATGAATAGAGTCTGTTCCTATTTCCTAGGTTAGCTAAAACTAGTTTCCTTATTTGGTGTGAGGTTGAGATATTCCCTCAACCAACTTATTGTACGTCCAAGATAGATTTCCTATCTTGAGACTAATTCTTGAGACTAATTGACTGCTGAGCAGATTGACCATAGCTGCTCGAGGTTGCGTGGCGTTTTTCATATAAGTTTTTTTTTGGTGCCTTGTTACTGCTTTAGTGTGCTGCTTGGTTGGCACGGTTATTTTTTTTTACATATTTGGGTAAATGATGTGTTTTATGGTGAAAGTATTTTGGAATTAAACTCAATATACATATTGAGATTAGCCATCTCAATATGAAGTTACTTTGTTAGAATTGGCTACTCTAACAAATGACAGGTGAAACGTGAAGTTCCAAGTTTCAATTGACAAAGACAAAGATGCCCAAGATGTGAATGCAGCAGCAACAATTAATATGATGGAGATCAATCTAGTTTGTGTGAATTTTTTATGAGTTTTCTGCAATAGACTCAATAGCATGTTGTATAATGAGTCACTCAGTTGCATGGTAAACAAGTCTAGGATGGTTTTGTAGTGGTCATTGTATGTACCTGATAATTCCAAGAGTTGGAGTATGTAAGCCTTGTAAAGGCATGTGTATCCCCGTAAAAGTTCGTGGTAATCTCAAAACCACTTTGTAACTACAGGTTCATGGTCGCATCAAACCATTTTAGCATGTATTGTACGGGCCAGAAACCACGATAATAGTGAAGGAAGATCGATGAATACATGGTTACGGGTCATTCGATAAAACCCCGATGAAAGAAGAGCATGGTTACGGGTCATCCGATAAAACCCCGATGAAAGAAGAGCATGGTTACGGGTCATCCGATAAAACCCACATTGGAGGGGGATCTGTAGATACAGGTACATGTATGTAGTGATAATGGTTGACAGAACCATGTATACGAAGGACATCCTACAAGACCAGCGGTTGCAGCGGTTGGTACCCATGCATTCCGGTGGATGGTTGCTCCTTTATATGGACGTCGACATATTCTTTGTTATGTTTGATCACAACTATATTTTGCGAAGTGATATCGAGACAAGTATTCATTAAGGGGGTGTGTTAGAATGTGTAATTCCTACTTGTCCAGTTGTGACTCTCTATGAATAGAGTCTGTTCCTATTTCCTAGGTTAACTAAAACTAGTTTTCTTATTTGGTGTGAGGTTGAGATATTCCCTCAACCAACTTATTGTACGTCCAAGATAGATTTCCTATCTTGAGACTAATTCTTGTATAAATGTGTGTAATTTATTTTATCAATAATATAGTTTGCATAATAGAATTTTATCTGTTGGGGATAATATATATGTTGGGGATAAATAGGTCTGAATAGATGTTGTAAAAGAAACATTATTTTCCCTTTTCTTTATATATGTTTGAAAATTTTCCAGTTCTTTCATTTGCAACTGACTAAATTTTTGGTGTCTTTCATCATTGTGCACCGCCTTTCTTTCCTGAAATAAAGCGTTTCTAGTTAGGCATGCCAGACGAGGAATCCTAAGGGGCGAAGTTAACGACAAAATTAAGAATCAACGATCGAAACGTGTAACTTAAAGAGGGGGGTGGGCCAGGAGCATTTGCAATGATGAGCTATGGTAAGGATTAAGGAGCAGAGGTAAGGAAATTAAGGACGTTTTAGATGTTAAGTTCTTGGTTTAAGTTTTCATTTTATTTTAGTGTTATTTTTGGATATGATTTAGTTTAATTAATGCTAATTTTTTTTCATATATATTGAAATTTATATAAAAATGAAAATAATATACAGCTTGAATGGTCCAATGGTTACAAGTACCAGTTTTTTCTTAAGAGGTCACAGGTTTGAAACTAAAACCAGAGGGGAACTAGAGGAAGGTAGTAGAGATGGGCCTTCGTCGTAACCTTAAAATTGGATTATTATTATTATTATTATTATTATTATTATTATTATTAATAGAAATAAAATTAAGATAAAAAATTATTTAATGAAAATTTTAATATTCAAAATTTAAAAGTTCAATAAATAAATATTAAAGTTTAACAACATTTCAATGTTAAGAATCTTATTTCTGTTATGATTATACCATTTTAGATCTAAAAGGAAATGAAGTATAAAAATAAATAGAGTATGCATATATTAATGCAAAATGAGAATAGTGATTTTTAGCTTACACATACAAATTTAATATATCAATTTGATATTTAATTTAATTATAGACCTTTACTCATAACTCTGAATTTTTTCATGCATAGAGATCCCATAGAAGATAATCATTATAGTCAAAAGGACTTAATCTTTTATAGAATTAAAAACGATCTCTTTCTAAATGAATTAAAAACTAATTTTCTTCATTTATCTAGTACAAACAACATAGATGACCTCCATCATAATTTTACTACAACCCTCTCATATTCTATTAACAAGTTGTCAATTGAAGTCTCAAGTAATAAAAGAAATAGCAAAACTAACCCATGGTATGACAAATATTGTAAAAGTGCAAGGAAAGAAATTAAGGAAGCTGTTGATGAATCTCTCAAAATTAACAGGAAAAAAATCTACAAAGCCCTAACTAAAAGGAAAAAAGACAATATATTTGCAAAATACAAGAGAATCTCTTACACCTCTCTAAGGTGGCTCCTAAGAAATACTGGAGGCAGATTCTAACTAGATAAACTAAAGATAATAATAAAATTGCTTTACACGACTGGAATTCCTATCTTAAAAAGCTCTATGAATCTCCAAATGCCAGGGATTTTGAACCCTACTCACAACGAAAAAAAATTTCTCATTAGAAGACATTGATTTTGGGGTTAAACGCCTGGCAAATGGGAAAGCTAAAGACATTGAAGGTTACCAGGCAGAAATCTTAAAAATTGGAGGTCGTGTCCTCATCCCCCACATCCACAAGCTTTTCAACCAAGCGGTCAAGCAAGGGTTCCCTAAACCTTGGAGTCAGAGCCTCATTATCCCTATTTTTAAAAGTGGGGATACAAATAACCCTCTAATTATCGAACAATTATGATTAGCCCTCTCTTAGCCAAATTATATGGTAATATTTTGGAAAATAAGTTGAGCATTTGGATTGAAAGTGAAGGTAAGCGGGCTAAAGGCCAAGCGGGCTTTAGAAGGCAACACTCAACAACGGACCACCTCGTTACGCTTAGGATAATTGTGGAAGAATGCCGCAATGATAAATCCAATCTCTTCTGCTTCTTTGTGGACTTTAGAAAGGCTTTCGATACGGTTCCTAGAAATAACCTTTGGAATATATTAGAAGAGCTAAATGTTCCTTTCGAGCTAAGAGCGGCCGCTATAAGGTTATACCAGATTTTAATTGCCAAGTTAAAGAGCAATGAGGGGTGGTCGAAAAATATTAAGTGTAATATTAGAGTTAAACAAGGTTTCCCCCTCTCCCCTACCCTATTTGGCATTTACATTGACAAGCTAGAAGGTTGTTTAGAGGAAGCAACACGATCTTAGCTGGGATAGTCATCATCCTTCTTCTCTATGCTGACGATATTTTTCTTCTCGCAAGGTACCCATCTAATCTTGATAAGCAACTTAGACTTCTTAAGGATTTCTTCTCTACCATGGGTATGTCTGTTAACGCTGACAAAACAAAAGTTAAGATTATGAAATCCAAGAAGGAAACTTACATTAATTTTATGTATGACAATAGTAACTTGGAGGAAGTGTCTTCTTACAGGTACCAAGGAATTGATATTCATCACAAGCTCAACTGGAACTATAGCATTCAGAAAAGGATTAATGGGGGGTGGAAAGCTTATTTTGGTATTGAAAATAATTGTAAAATGACAACCCTCATAATGTGGGATAGAAAGATGTTCCTCTTTGAAACTTTAGTCATTCCTGTTATCTTATATGGATGTGAGGTTTGCGGTTGTAGCATCTCTAGAGAATCCTGGAGAAATATTGAGCAAATCCAGAAGTGTTTTGTAATGTATAACCTTAAAATTAAAAGAAACACACCCTATCCTATTCTCCTTATAGAAATGGGTATTTCCCGTATCGAGAGCCTAGCTATGACTAGGCTTCTGTTGTACAAGCACAAGCTCAATAGCATAGGAGACCATAGACTTTCTAAGATACCTTTAAATTCCAGCCAAAACCACCTAAGGCTTAAACGAGGTTGGTATAAAGACACCAGGGCCTAGTTAAACCATTGGGAGATTGACGAGAATGTTGCATTGCAAAACATCAATAACATTAAAAAAATTGTTACTTCTAAGTTCAAAGAAAAAATGTGGTGTGAGAAAGATCTAGGAGCTAAAAGAAAATTAATGTATTATAAGGAGGTCATCAACCCCACATTAGAAGATCAAAAGTATCTCTCTGTTTTAACTAGCTCAAGAAAGAAAATTAATATAGCCAAGATTAGAACGAACTCTCATGAGCTCCATAGTGAAGCAGGTCGTTGGACAGTTCCTAAAACACCATGGATGGAAAGGATCTGCCATCTATGTGAGAATATAAACATCGAGGATGAAAATCACTTCCTCTTAGAGTGCTCTACGTACGACCACATTAGAGCTCAATTTCATAAACTTTGTTGCAATAGTGACCTTCCTAGCCTTTTAAGATGTCAAAATTATAGTGAGCTGGGGAGGCTTCTCTCCAAGTTTTTTGAGCATAAGAATAAAATCTTAAATCAAATTAAATAACTCTTTTTTTTAAGTCTGATAGACCGAAGATTGGTCTCAGTGGACATTAACCATCATCATCATCATCATCATCAATTTTAAATATAAATTGTAATCAATATTATTTTTATACATAAAATATTTCATATATCAAATTGTTACTTCACTTAATTGTAATCTTAAAATAAAATTTTGATTAATATTATTTTTATCCCTAAAATAGAGATTAATTTATTTAAACTAAACTAAAATTTTAAAATTTAACTATAAATATTTTCCTATCCACATGGTTATACATTTTAATTATTATGCTTCACCATCAATAATTTGTGATTTCTCATCACCATAATGTCTTTATCAAATTTTCAATATCAATAAATTATGATTTTTGCTCGGTCAAATTAATTAATGTTGTCGTGTTAGATTTGGATGACAACTTCATTTATAAGTGCCGATTCCAAACATTATTTTATTAAAATTTCAATAGGTACGCGCAGGTTTTCAATCTTATATATAAGATCAAAGCGTTTGGAGATTCAAAATATTTTTTAACATTTTCAAAAACATGTTCCTAAAAAAGGAGGACAGAATTTAAAAAATAAATATGATCTAGGAGGATATCACATATATGTGATGACTTTATATTGTTTCGTCAATGTTGGTGTACAATTAAAGTCTATCCAATTGGTTTGCTTTTGACCACTGAGCAACTCTGTAAGTACCGCCTAACCGACGATGTAGGTTGAATGACGAGAAAATAAAAGTCGATAACAAAAGCTAGGACCCCATGAAAGAAAAGAAAGAAGCTGTATCTAAAATAGAAGTTGATAACAAAAGCTAGGACCCCATGAAAGAAACGAAAGAAGCTGTATCTAAACAAATTGAACGTCAATGTTTCAATATGAAAAAATAAATTGTTATTTTTAATTTATCAAAATTTTAATGTGAAAGCTTCACTAGTCAATTTTAACATCATTGCAATTTTGAATACAATGACATTATATATAAATGTTAATTGTAAACGTCCTTTTTTTCTAATTTATTTTCAATATAATGAACTCTGCACATATTTTGATTTTGACCTCTAAAATCTAGAGATGATTTAGTAAAATTTATTTATAACATCAGAATATTTGTAATATTATAGAACCTTCTAAAAAAAATCTGAAGCACATTCCCAGCCAAATAGAGACAGCATTTCAGCTAAAATTTGACTGATAAGAACTTCACATATAAGTCATCACTGTAAATTGTTTTGTCAGTTTTGTATCCGAGTAAAGTCTATACAATTGATTTGCTTTTGACCAGTGAGAAAGTCTGTGAGAACTACAACTCTGTCGTAACCGAGGATGTGATTTGAATGATGAAAAGTATTAAAGTTGACAATAAAGGCTACGACCCAGGATTGACGAAGGAAGCCTATTTTGAACCAAGTAAATATATTGTGTAAAAATGGGATTTCATAGCATACAGTAACATCAGATCAAATCAACCAGGAAGCAACTCTATCAACAATACATCGACTTGCACTTTCATTTGATTTTATATATTGGTTGGACAGTTAACATAAAATTCAGTATCAAGACCATATTTGTAACGTTGTCAGTTGAAATCCATTAATTCTAATTAGCTTTAAAATTATGGTAATAACATTTTCAATTAAAAATAGACTTATCGTTGAGGTTTTTTATTAATCAAAATTTGAAAGTTTAGTGTGAAAATAGAATAAACTTTTTAAAAAAGGAAAAACTATTATCATTATGTTTTAGTTAATCAATTTTTAAAGTGGTAAGTGTGAAAATCCAACAAACTTCTCAAAAACAAATCAGGAATCTAACGTTGGTCAAGACTCTGATACCATGTTGAGATTTTCCATTAGAACAAATCCAATAAGCCTAGTAAACTTCCAAAATTTTATCATTACCTTTTTAGTAGTGCGAAGATTAATCCCAATTTAACTATTAGTCCAACTAATCAATTCCTAACTAAGAATGTGAAAATACAACACTGATAAACATATACATAAGACATTCATCTTATTATATCTGCAACCATTCATCGACAAAACGTTCTCTTCATTCAATCATTTTCATGAGCGTTCATAATTGTGGTTAGTGGGAATTGGATGCTAGGCCAGTGCATGAGGTTGTTCCCTTGTTCTGGATTTCACCACCATATGATTAAAGCACAAAACAAAACAGAAATACTGAAACAGTTGGTGTAGCAAAGCTTTACTCGAAGTCTACAACTGGGACGCTTTATTTACAAATCTACATGTCTGAGTCACAGAAAGCCCAAAACACAAGGTCTACGGCAACGATAAAGATAAATAGTGACGGATGAGATAATAGACATTATTATATGTGTTACCAGGCTTTGGAAAAAAATGATGGCAATATGGCAGGGTGAATATTACCATGGAATCGCGTGAATCACTAAAGTTGTGATTCGTTTTCCATGGCTGATCGTTTCTTAGATAAAGTTACTTCTGCAAAGATAAGATCTGTGAGGAATCCATCAACTTAGCTACAATGTCAATTTTGGGAATATTTTGAAAGGGCAGGACCGGGAGGAAAGTCAATTTTCAAATCGTAATTAAAGATATCCATCTAAGCTAAAGTTGACGGGTGAACCAAAAATCGATGGTTTGAAACATATAAACTTTTTTCTCATATTTAGTTGCTTTTTCTTTTCTGCCTAGTCTAACTGTTATATGTTTTTATCTAACTGTTACGTGTTTTGTACTGTTGTATGTTTTTGTTTCCTACCTCATCTAACTGTGGTATATTTAGCTTCTTAATTTGCAAAAATAGAGTTGAGTTGTTCAGGGTTTTCAAATGTATTAAATTTTATACACTTACATTTTAGAGAATTAAACTTTAAATTCTTATTAGAAGACTGAATTCAAAAAAAAAAAAAACAAATACAGATACATCTGATCTAACTCAGCTAATCTAACTTCTCCTTTTGTTTTCACTTGAATAAATTGATATTGTCATCTATGCACAAATAAACAGAATCTTCCAGGAATTATTTTATTTGAATTTATAAATAATGATCCGATACGCTCCACAGAAAGTCTCAGTAAAAACTAATTTGATAACCGAAGAATTCTTTATATACAGTACTCTACTATGTCCCTGTATACATCCATGGCAACATGTTATTTTTTCTAATTCAATATGCTCACACCTATGTATTTAAAATTAAATGTTAGTGTTAATATATAATTAAGTTTTAAGGTGTTTTTATTTGAAAATAACTTTCCTAGCTGCTAATGTGTCAATGTGTGAACTATTGGATCAAATTTTTTAGGCTATTAGATTCACAAGTAAATAATTTTGTATTTTTTTTATAATGCTAGTTTTTTTTTTTTCTTTTTAATAAGTTAGACTGATTTTAGGTGTATAATAGAAATGTTGTAATGTCATGTTTAACATTTTGACTATGTCAAATTACAAAAAACAAAAAAATAAAAGTAAATTAAATAAAAAAATTGACATAATGTAATAAACATTTTAACAAGGTCAAAATACAATGAAAAATAAAAATAATAAAATAAAATAATAATAAGTTATAAAAACAGCCCATGGTATTGACTCATGGTATTCATGTGGAATATATTTTATTTAAATGGTGAAATTAAGATGGCCTAGATCAATCTTGACTCTGGATCTACCAAGAGCCAAGATGGATCAAATGTTTTCACATGAAAACCTTTTTAGAGTTAAAAGAGAATTGATCCCTCTCATAAATAATATAGATTTAAACTAACTACTTAATAAAATGTATCTAAATTTTCATACATCCAAATATACATAGTTTTTCTGGTTCTATATTATTTTTGTTACAACTATTTTATTATTTTAAAAAGACATGGTTTTTTTTGTTATATATTATTTATGTTACAATTGTTTTATTATTCATGAGTAGTATTTCTTAATATATAAAAAATTAAATTAATAATGAAAAATTTTAAAATATGTGAAATTGTTTCACAAGACATGATTTATGTTGAGCAATAATGATGAATGTTCATAATTCTCATCTCTTAACTATATATATACTCTTTAAGGGAATTTAGATACTCTATCTTTCCACCAAAGCTATAAAAAATGAGACTTGTATATTATAGTTTTACAAAATTGACACTATGTGATAAAGAATAAGTTACAAACATTAGGTATTTTAAAAGGTATTTAAAAAGTAATAAGAGGAACGTACACAAAGGCCATGGTAATTAATGTGATTCTTTGTGCTATTTTTATTTAAAATAGTAATTCGTATTTGTACTTTTCTAAATGAATATTGTTAAATGTGTTGTAATATTTTTATTTAAAATAGTAATTTATATTTGTATTTTTTTAAATGAATATTTCTAAATGTGTAATTGAATAAAATGTATTAAATTGATATTCTAATTTTTAAGATATTTATCTAAAAAATTCAAAGTATGGTGAGTTTAACCTTTCAGTCTAGATGTGCAGAGAATGAATCTATGTGAAGTCCCAAACAAGATTCTTCCTTCTCTTCTTATTCTAGCTTTCACCTTGACACTCCTCTCCTCCTCCCTGCACAAATTTAAACTATGAGGCACAAGGTAGTTGTTGCATATAGGAACATTTGTATATGATAAGAAAGTGGTGATACTCTATTGTAGTTTTCTCTACAAATGTGATGGCAAGTGTGCTTTAAATGTTGACAATTCCATGGTTAATGTAGTATAAGCAACATGCAAATTTACAGTCTTGTATACAAGATCAAGAAAGCTATGCCCAATATCCAACACCATAGAGAAGACATGTTCACCAATTCAACAGTTGCTTCTCAGTGAACTTGTTTTTACTACTCCTGAACTTGTTTTTACTACTCTTGAACTAATGAAAGCCATCAAAATTGTGACACTTGAGAAATATTTCAATTTGGCATTCAATTATTTAATAATAAAGTTATTTTACTTAGTAGGGAGTACAATAATTTTGTAATCAAATAATAGGAGAAAACATATTCACAATATAATTTATTTGAATAAATGGATGTGTAAAATAGTTTAATAAGAAACTAGATTTGTAATTATAAAATATAAAACTATAACTTAAAATTGTGAAATCATTTGTATTTTTTGTTTCTTATGTATATAAGGAAATAATAAACCAAGTTTGGAGTTAAGAAAATAGACCATAACATAAAGAACAATATCTCCTTCCAAAAATGTCTCCATATTAAAATCACATTCACTTTCTTGTATACCAAGACTATTGTTATTCATATACAATATATAATTTCTGACAACCATGAAATTAGTGCTGGGATATGTAGATGATCTTGGAGTAAAGTTTATTTCTGTTAATAAAAAACATCTTTATTTACATCTATGCTACATAGATTGTACTTGAATGTATTTAAAATATCTTATTTGAATTACATGCTCATTTCATGCTTGTTTAAGAGGGTTATTAATCAGAAAAGGATTTTCACCCCCAATTTCCTATTTCAATATCTATAACAAAATTTCTATATATGTGATCAGATTATGTTGGTTTATATGTATGTTTTCACTCACAATTGCCTATTTCAATATCTATAAGAAAAGTTTCTGGATGATAACTCTTATCATCAATATTTTTGAAACCTCCACTACTTTCTTCCATGGAAGCAAAAATTACCTTTCATTTTGTCACGATGGCTCCTTCTCCGCAACAAATTATTTATTCTAGGCTACTCTTTCCTATGGTATTTCCTTACTGCATTTCTTTCGCAACATGTGGTGCAATTGCTAGTTATTTTAATTTAGATTTAGCAATGAATGATTTACAGTAAATATATGTGAGCTGTAAATTTTTATTTATTGAAACTACAATTGCTTATTTTACTTTGGATTTAGCAATGAATGATTTACAATAGATATATGTGAGCTGCAAATTTTTATTTATTGAAACTTTTTTAGTTTAAAATTGTTTGTATTGGAAAAGATTTTTTTTGCAATATTTGGTAAAAATAAAATAAATGGATTGAGATGGTTTTTTTAAGTTTATTATAATAAGTAATTTGTGATTGGTTTTGGAGAGGTGCTTTTTAATCAGGTATATAGGTTTAATGGAAAATTGTAAGTTAATATTTTTTAAATGTAAACTCTATTTTTATTATGTTGTTTAATTTTTTAATTTTATTTTTTAATTTAATCTTAATTTTTGTTTATTGATATATTTATTTTTTTAATAATTTAATTTTATAAGTTTTAATAATTTAATTGGTTTTCATTTACTTAAAATTATTTTTTCTATTTTATCTAAAAAAAATGATTTATTTTCATCAATATTAATAAATAATAATTTTTTGGCACAGTGTAATTTATATATGAAATAGCTTTTTTAAGAGTTTTAAGGAAGATTAGACCTTTTGTTGTTTCAAATATATTTTTTAATGCATAAATAGATTGAACACCCTAAATAACACCTACTACACTCAAATTCTATAGATTAAACAATTTAGAATGAAATTTCTAAAATTCTCTCCTAAATTTTGAAAAAAATTAACAAAAAAAAAAATTCTCAAAAAAATGATTAAACTACTTCATATTTTTTTTCTATAAATTAGACAATTTAGAATCAAATTTTTTAAATTAATTGCTAGATTGTGATAAAAGTTAACACACAAAAAAAAAAAAAATATTCAAAAAAATTATTAGACTACTCCATATTTCTTTTAGTTATTTAACATTATATTTGGTCACTAAATCTCTTGTTATCTTCCTTTACTCAATAACCCAATGTTTCTCTCTAAATAAAATATTATTAAATAATGTACATTTAATGACATAGTCCTCTCCTCAATAATAGAAATAGTATTAATTAGCTTCCTCATACTTCAATTAATATTATTTTTAAAGATTTTATTTAAAATTTAAACATTAAGAGTTTTTCAAGTATTTTGTTTCCTTCAATTTCCACTCTTCTACTTACTTGAAAAAAAAATAATAACAAATAATTAAGTATGGTTAAAAAAAGTTAGTTTTCATGCTATCTTTTTGTTTTTTTTTTTATCTCCATTTGCTCTTAGATTTTTTTGTTTTATCTGCATATGCTCTCAGAAAAAGCTTCATACTCACTAAAGCTTGATAAAAAAATTATTATTATTGGTTTACATTTTTATAAATAAAAATATGTATTATTAATTTTTAAAAAAATTATTGATTAAAAATAATTATTTAGAAAAAATACACTCTAAAATTTAAAAAGATAAAATATAGATATTTTTATTATTATTTTAATACACATTTTTTTAAGAATAAAGATTCCAGCTTCCTTACTCTTTATCTCTTAAAATTAAGTTATCATTTTAGTACGTTTAGTCAAAGTTAACATTTTTATTTGGACTCACAAAAACTTTAATTGATTTTTTTTAACATCTAATACAATTTTTATTTTAAAATTTTTAAAATTCAAATGAGATTTAAATAGAAAAAATCTAACTATAATAATCATATATTACTTCTTTTAAATTTATAAAATATGATCAGTAAATAATAATGCTTTAAAATTAAAATATTATTATTAATTTTAATTAATTTATAAAATTTAGAAATAACATATTTTTGTTTAATATTATTATTGATTTTAATTTTAATTTATAAAATTTGGAAATAATATTTTTTTTTAAATAGAAATGGTATATTTTATATAAGATCAATTCGTGGCAGATATATTCTTCTAGTACCTTACCCTTTGGAGAGTAGAGTGCCAACAATTCACTTACTTGAAGATTTGAGATTGAGAAAACAAGTTCATTCCAAATCCGCAATTGAGAATTTCATGGTACAAAAAAATTGTTCCCATTCAAGTGAAGTGTTTTTCAAAATACCCATAAGGTCCGAATACATTTATCCCATTCTTATCTATTTCTCCAATTTACTTTGTTAGGCTTCTCGTTTTCCTTGGTGAAATATTCTTCATCCTTTTTCCAACCTAGATCGATGCCGAGTTATCTAATGAATTTGGTACGTGACCTATATGAGAATGATCTCTAGGAGAAACATGTTACTTTTGGCTCCGTAATGGTCTTCCTGGTTGTCTTGGTCAAGCTAAGAAGTTATTTGTTTAGGCTTATTTTTTTGGAGAAACACGAGAAATGATATTGTTCTTAAGGCTTTGTTTAGAAGGTTCCTCTTTTGAAGTTAGGCCGAGTGAATTTCTTATGACTTCCATGTGTTCTTTCCCTTCTTGCGTATCTTGTGCCTTATCCTGGGTTTCTTTTTCTTTGTAAACTATATAACATTATCTCTAAGCGCCTTCCCACAATTTATGCCCATGGCTATTTTTTTGGGTTGTATGCATATTGGTAGTTTGCATAGCTCTGGGGAAGTTTTTAACTATGTTCTCTATCTCATAACCTGCTCTACATCAAAAGGAGATATTCTTGTAGTCTATATTTTAAAACCAAAAGTAATATATGCTAGACAAATTCAATTCTGCTAGAAAACCCTTACTAAAATACATCTCCATATAGATACGATCATATTTGGGGTTGAGGTAATATTTTGTGTTTGGGCTTTGGTAATGGAAGACTCCAATTACATCCCCAATTCCATTATGTGATCCACATTTATGAAGAAATGAAATGAAATACATATTTATAAAATGGTACAAAGATACAATGAAAAAAATAATAATTAATAAATAGAAATAGTTGAAAATTGTTTACGTGTCAGAAAGAAAGAAACTAGCTTAGGTGATGGTACCTTATCTCTGAGAAGATATGTGACAACTACATGCCTTATGAACTATGTTACAGTGAGACCTAGAGGCATTTTTATTATTTATAAATAATGGAAAACCCTACATATTAGGAAAACTTAATCCTAGGAGATGAAGCACCAAAATATTGTCGGCCCTATTGGCATTATTTGGAATGCCAACTTCTTGTGGTTATAATTTGGACATATGATCTATGTTTACTGTGCATGATGCCTCGTTAGAAAAATCTATAAACGATAAAATAAAAATTTCCCTAGCAGGCCCCTATATTTCAGGTTATAGTCTTGGCATTTTATAAAAAGATTCCATTTATGGCTTCAAAATGGCTTCAGAAGTTGGGAACCCAAAAAACTGCTGAAATAGAATGTTGTGCCAAATTTAAAGAGAATGAAAGGAAATAGTCTTGGGGGTCCAAGTGGAATAGGCACGTGGCCACAAATATTTACTTAGATTAGTCTTTCCCTCTCACAAAGTAATAATCACCATTACATTGGGTTCCTCCATGAGATGGGGAAACTTCTGTTGAACTTGGTCCATCGTGTGCCACTTACCTTTATGCAGGAGTTGGCCAACTTTGATAACTCCATACATATGAATCCTCTATTGGCGAGTATTCTTGATATGTGTGTCCATGATCCAATCAGTTTCTACTCATTCAATGCAGCCTAGATTGAGCTTTATCAGTGTAAGCTTCTCAGCAATGTATGATGTGTCCAACAATGGTGAAAAATATGATTGAAGGTACTCCGTATTAAATATGAGGTGCAAGCCAAGGAATGGAGGATACTCAGCTTGAAATTGTTTTCTCCTATAAGCTTGGTTATGGTGAAAGGCCCATATTAGAATATTTGAAGCTTCTGATGGGCTCTGAAAAAGGCATTCTTTCTGCAAATAAAACCAAATTTTTTCGGCCACCTAAAACTTATGTGGCACCTGATGTTGATCATGTAGTTTTTTTTGCTTGAAATTGGATTTATCCAATATTTCATGAACCTATTGGAAGATATGTTGAATTTTTTAAATAAACATAGTGGGTTTATCAACTTTGGAATGAACATGGGAATATTCTAACTTTATAGTTGCAAGAGTTAATTTAACATCAATTAGGCACAATGGTTGAAATCCCAAGCCCACCTAAAAGGGGTTGTGGTTAGTCAAGAAAAAAAGAGCTCTATTATAGTCGTGTTGCACATGGGGAAGAATATCATCTCGTGTTTATGGATGCTTAGATTTTTACATGCATATTATGTGCACAATCATCATGTCAAGGACCTCTATCTGGCCATCTGTTTGGGGTTGGAATACAATCGATTTGGTGAGATTAGTGTCCAATAATGAGCAAAGTCTCAACTAGATTGTGCTTAATATCCTACTATTCAGATATGATATAATGTTATGTGGAATCCTGAAACTTACCCACACTCGTTGAAAGAAGATATTGGAAATGGATTCTACAATGAAATTTTTCTTGCAAGGAACCAATATAGCCATCTTAGAAAATATGTCAATGACCAAAAATACACATTCATTTCCATGCTTAGAAAAAGGAAGGCTATACATATAGTTCATGGAGATGTATTCCCAAGGTCGTCTAAGAGTAGGCAGAGGAGTATATAGGCCTTTCTCCTTAATGGTTGGCTTGGAGATGGCACATGTAGTGCCATATATGATATATTTTCCAACATCCTATCGAAGGTTTGGCCAATAAAAATACTTCTATAATACTCCCTTTGTATTATCTACACCAAAAATTCCTATGAACTTATTGTAGTGTGCCTTGCCAATCATCTTTGCATACTCACTTAAACGAAGATAAAGGTGTCCTAGGTGGCATAACAATGCGTCGTAGAGGTGGAAGTATGGAGCTTTCTTGCTATCCATCAACATCTGGTATGTGGTGGTAAATTTTGGATCACTTTTGTGAACTTGCAATAATCCATAAGTCGCATTCCCACAAGAGTCGAGGACAATGGTCACTGTCAAAATAGGTAGTCGAATAAGGTAATTGGTAAATTTATTTTTTCTTCCCTTCTTATAATTAATGTTAAAATTAAATTGTTGCAGATAGACCATTTTTTATTGCAGTTTTTCTGCAAATTACCTTGTGTCTATATAAACTAAATAAGTCAGTGATTTTTGTATATGATCGTCTCCTTCCCCATAATTTAATGTTTCCACCATCAACAAGATTGCACAATGGACTACATCTCTTTATCATATGTGGGGTATTTATAAATTGTATTAGCGAATGTATGAATGTGACAGGAAACCAACTTCCTTTGATAGGTGAGAACTGCACCAATAGCATAGTCAGAGGCATCTACCTAAATTTCAAATGGTAGTTGGAGGTTTCATAATGTGAGCACCACTGCAGAGTGAATGCGGTACTTTAGCTCAACAAACTCCTTCTATTGGGAATCAAACCAAAAAAAACTTTACTTTCACTCTACCCTTGGTAAAGGAAATAAATTTCCAAGTCAAGGAGATGATCATACGTCATTCATTAACATAGATTGGAGAAATGGTAATAGGCTACCTCTAGTATCTTATATAGTTTTCTTCCCAATGTAACAGTAATAGTGTGATGTTTGGACTCATACACAACATGACTCTTCCACGAGCATGGATGAACTAATAAAACATGGTAGAATTAAAGAGGAGAAACATCACACAATACCTTGTCTGTGAAGGGCTTGATGTTATAGATAAGGAGAAACTAATGGTTGACATAAAGATCTCGTCGTTAGTGGAGCCACCTATTGATGTGTGGTTGTAGGTGTGATGTGGTTTGCAGGCCCAACTACTTAATGATATCTACTGACTTGTGGTTCTTTTGGCTCTCGACAAAAAACTCTAAGAGAAAACCCTTTACCCACATCTGTGAGTGGAAGAGACACTTTCCATATTTTGTATCTTCAAGACCAATCTTTTGGACCTTTGTGATGGAAATGTTGTAACTAGGTTAAGGGTCAATAATTTTCTTCTAGTTTCCTTTCCCCTTCTCAGTTTGTGTCTCATATTCAGAACAATATGACTCTAAAGATTTTATCTTGGACACTAGTGACTACTTAGCACAACACTCATTTTTTTATGGGTGGGGTTCTTGTGGAAGTCACACTACTTTATGGAGTCCTTATTTGCATTTGTGGTGTTATTATTTTCTTAAGGATTTGATGGGTTGTCTTGAGTCTGTCCACCTTGGCTCTATCCTTTGTTCAATGATTTGGAGGTGCAGTCTCCATGATTTGGATTCATAGATCCAAAGTCTCACTTCTTCTATTAAAAATGTTGCTTGATCCTCATAAAATATCAGTATTGTGCACCAAGAAAGAAGAAGACTAGGAACTCCTTTTCATCTTGGGTGTATTTGTGTAGACAACCACATTACACGATTATCATATGTAGCTCAAAATCCTTGACACCAAAATTCATGCATAGGGTATGGAGATTTTTTTGAAATTAGAAACATTTTGGTGCCTTCCCCACCATATTGAGTTCCACTTTATGTACTTATATTCGTAGCTTCTAATAGGGTAATATTTTTCCTTAACGACATCCCAGAAGGAATTCCAAGAGGGTGCGACTAAAGATAGTGAGGGTTTCTCCTCATCCCTCTACTCATAGTAAATTTTCTATTAGTCCTTAACATTGGGCACAGCTTTGAAGAGTGAACAAGTAATATTTTCCCTACTTGTGAAATTATGGACCAAAAAATATCCTTCAAGTAGATTTAACAATCTATCTAGGAAATCTGCATCTATTTTTCCTTCAAATATAAGAATGTCAAAGTTAACTTGTACCTTTAATGGGGTGGCACCTTCGAAGTGACTACTAGATGAATATGTTTCACTCGTTGATATCCGCTAAAGGATCTAGAAAAAATGTTAATTATCATATTCCTTTGTCGCTCTAGGGCCTCCTCGAGAAATATTTTAGAAGCATATTATAATGTCGCATATTTAATTTCTTCCACCATGGGAGGTCGTTAGGGTTGGTGTTATGAAGCCAAGTCACAAAATAGAAGAAAAGATATATCAACCACTTAGAAATCAACCTCTCCGAGGGGGAAACCTCCTTTACATTACATAAATGAACAATTCTTCGATGATACAAATGAAAAAAACTCCTTTCTATATGTAGGAGTCAAAGGGGTCACAATATAATCAGAGCTGACATAAAAATAATAATGTAAGGGCACAACAATAAAAATAGTGGGCTTCTATGGGGCATAATAATAACACTATGCGGACTACATGGGTACACCAATAACAAGATTGGGCTTCTATGGGGCACAATAATAACACTATGGGTTCTACATGGGTGCAACAATAACAATAAGGGTGATAGTCTAATAATAACAATAAGGGGATACACTAGTCTTATAAGGACCTAAGATACCCCTCTCCTTCAAACAATAATTGTCCTCCACGCTTGAGTAGTTATGAATTCTTCTGAATAAAATTCTCATTCAACTCCAAACCATACAATCCAAAGCTCTAATACCAAATGTTATGAAACAAACTCACAAAATAGAAGAAAATATAGATCAACGTCTTATACATCAACCTCTTCAAGCGGGAAACCTCCTTTAAATTACATAAATGAACAATAATTCAATGATACAAATGAAAAAACCTCATTTCCATATATAGGAGTCCAAGGGGTCACAATATAATGAAAGCCTGCACAACAATAATAATTTAAGGGCACAACAATAACAATAGTTGGCTTCTATGGGGCACAATAATTACACTATGGGGACTACATGTATACAACAATAAAAATAAGGGGGATACACTAAAAATAACAATGAGGGGATACGCTATTTTTATATGGACCTAATAGTTAGTGAGGCTAGTCTTGCAACGGTTCGACTAATTCAAGTCCCAACTTCTTATACCCCAACCTCATCGGGAACATGCACATAAAAACAGAGAAATAACAGACCACTGTCATACGACCAGTCCATATTTATAATGCAATGAAATGGAATATATATATTTAGGAAATGATACAAAGATATAATAAAACATAAATTTAACTAATAAATAACAACTGTTGAAAAATGTTTACATTCAAAAAGAAAACAAACTAGCTCAAATGATGGAAGATTTTCTCTCAAAAGGTACGTGATGGCTACATTAGTTTTCAACTATTTTAAAATTAGTTCTGGATGCCTTTTTATTATTGTGAAATAATTGAAAATCTTACATATACAAAATCCTAAGCCTAGGAGATGAAGTGCCAAAATTTTGTTTGCCCTGTTGGGATTAGTTGGAATGCCAACTTCCCAAGGTCATAATTTTGGAATATGATCTCCATTTTGCGTGCACAATAACTCATTAGAAATATATAAACAAGGAAAAAAAAATAATTCCTGTAAATCCCATGTGCTAAGGCTATGGGTTTGGCACATTTTCCAAAAAAAATTCATTTAGGGACTGAATTGGATTTCGAAGTTTGAGATCTCAAAAAAAATACCAAAAATATAAAAGTTGTGCTACAATTAAATAAAATGAAAGGAAGAAATTTCAGAGGTCCGAGTGTAGTATGTGTATGGCCACCAATACCCATTGGGATCATTAAGTGAAGAGAGATTCCAAAGATGCAGAGACATATTTGGTGTAATATCCCCAAATTGGGACTCTCAGCAATGCATGTCTGAAAAACGCATTTTTCAGAAATGGATGCTACAGAATTCAAAATAAAATCTTGTATCCCTTAGATCTAAAAATATGACATCTAAATCCAAGAGGAGATCAGAAACAAATCATTCTAGGTGAGGTGAACAAGTCTCGAACACCTAGTATGGTTGAAAAATGCCCAAGAATGGGACTGTAGCAATATATTAACAATACTACTTAGAAATAATGTAGTTCAGAAAAATGAAAGAAGGAGGCTAATATGGAGGCTCAATAATTTCATATACATCATCAATTCAAAATTATATTGAATCCCATGAGTCATAGATCAGAAAATAGAAGACTTATATAGAAGAAATCCCTCATAAAGAGGTGCTACAATCACATGTATTCATTGCAAAGGCTTGACAGTGTTATTTTATTGAGCATACAATAGCTGAAGATTAAAAATTATATCTATAGATAAATAATGCATGAACAGTCATATCTATGACAAATCCATACTCTATAGAGTCTCTACTTTACATACCACTTGGGGTTTTCAGCAAAACATGAAGCACTTGGAGTAGATATGAGATCTTATGTAGCAGATCTACATATTGATTCAGAATTTATGAAGAATATATAGGAGTATTTATATCGGATATGAATATGACATGGAATAGATCATAAATACATGGATCACCACAATGAGGGGCAAATCCCCATCACTAGAGATCACTCCTTAAAAGATTCCAAAGCAGCCTGCAACCTTTCTCCTTACAGATAACGCAGTCTTGGAAGATAAAATACATTGTAGACTTGACGGAAATTTTGGCCTGATGCCAAGGTATGGATCAGAAGCTCCAATTATCCAATACACTCTTTCCAAGGGGATAGAAGACTCCCCCACTGAAAAAAGGCACTAGATTGGCCTAAAACTGAGTAGATCTAGCCTCCACTTGTTGTAGCTTACAAGGACAACCAAACCCTCAATAGGATCTATGTTGTAGTTGGAAGAAGAAGCTTGGCCTTAAGCCTAATAGTGGACAAGAAATACAAGTCTGTTCCAAGAGCTCCTCAAGGAAAGAGAAGGATTCCTAAACAGGAAATCCTTGTGCTAAAAAACATTATTCTTTGCTAAACAACCAAGAGAATGAGAAATGTTTAAACAGACAAATTATTCATAAATAATATGTTCAACAATAACCCTCTCATGCTACCCTCCTCTTCCTTTTATAAGATAGAAATCTTTCCAAACCCTGAACCATCTCAATTATTTAGCTCCTTTCACATGTGCCACCTCCAACTATGACTGCGTTGTGCATACATGAGGTTCATCCCCTCTAGAAATTTTTGTTGATTTGGTCCTGTTGACCTAGTCAAATGTCTCAATCCCTTTCGCATGTAATGGTGTTTTATTAAGGTAGCCTAGATTTAGCCTTGTTCACATGGGGCATTGATTTATTCACTGATTTTAGGAATTTTTATGTTCCTCCTTTATACATTTATTCATGAAGAGAAAAGTAAATAAAAATTGGATATTACAATTAGCTTAGGACTAATTAGGAATATTACAGTTCTCCCCTCCAAAATGTTATTTGTCCTCAAGAAACTTACAAGGACATTGCAAAATCTCCAATGGATTTGTCTCCTCCCAGGAATACAAGTTTTCTTTTGGTGAATAACCCAAAAAGCTATCATCATGAAGAAGTGGGAGATATATGGAAAGAATCATATGCTGTCCATTGATCTTCTCTAGGCATGAGAGATGATAAATTATAGGTGATTCAACCCCCAGGAGAGACTCCAATCTCCATGCTATCATCCAAACAAAGTGAGCCATCCTTGGTAGCTCATAGAAGTAGTCACTAATCCCCTCCTTATGCAATGTATAGGGGTTGTATGGTTGGAAATGAGAGGTAATAATGTTCAAATTATGCTATCTCTCCCTCCATTTATGATAAATCTGGAGCTGATGATCCTGGGCTTCAATAATATAGTCCTCATGAAGCCAAAAGATACTTGGAACCTCATGATTCCCTTCATTTATTCTACAGAGCCTCCTTGCCCAATCTCCCATGCGTATAGTGAATAAAGTATCATCACCATATGTGCTCCAAAAGAAACATGGACTAAGTTTCATATGATATATTGGATGGTGACAATAGTCCCTCCATTGAAACTAGCATTGTTCTTCCTCTTGCCGCCTCAAAACATAGTATAATAAGTGGCCACTCAACCAACTTCTTGCTGCCATAAGCTTCTCCAAAGCTTGAAAATAGTAGAGGATGAGAGGAATTAGATGATTATGACTCAAGTAACACATGTCTTGTGAAAAATCCTCCCATATGAGAGGCTTCTCCCAAATATATAAGTCAATCATATGGCATCTTTCATAAGAAAACAAAAGATATAGTGTAGCAGCCATACAATGTCCCATCCTCTTCTTGAAGCATGAATAAATATGGGAAGTTTCATTCCAAATGGACACATCCAACCAATGTGTCATCCCTCCTATCATGTCCCCAACAAAGATCAGAGCATCATCATCATCATGTGGGATCAAAATCAGCAATACATAAACAATTAAATGCAATGATAGAAGTGGATCATAGTCCCATAGGTGGAACCAGTGTAGTGTATCTCCTGCCTACATTAGATCTAGATGTGGTAAGTGGTTTTCCCACCACTCACTTGCTTCCCATAACATGTCTCCATGGCTGAAAGTGGAAGATATATTTGGTGCCTTAGGAATGCACCCATCATGCTACAAAATCTCCCTTTGTTCACCAAGGGAGTGGCCATTATTAGAAATAGTTTTGGCCCAATGTTGGCCATGAAGTTTATAAGGTATAAAAATCCTCTTAGGATTCATGGCTTGCATATATATGGTAAAATAATGCATACAATCTGAAAATAAAATATGATTTACATAAGTATGATTTTCACCAATAGTCCTCTTCAAACAAATGGAGTGGTGCATAGATCTATCTCCTTCCTCATAAAGAGAAAGAGAGGGCTAAATTAACTCTTCCATAGAGTTATTTTTCTACTCAATCTCCATATGGTACATGTATATTTGGTAATTCTTATATAAATCTTCTTCAATGTCTTCACACATGAATCCATTCAAGATAATATGGTGTGTTCTAATGAAGTTAGTGGGACTAGAGAGCAAAATCTCATAGGCTGCATATAGTAGTTTGTCTTTGAGCCTTGATTATTTAGTCAAATAGATCTGATTATGAAATTAAATGACCCCATCAACCACTCTATACCTCCTATCTTTCATTTTCCCATCATTAACCTTACATGTGAAGAGGTTCTTGGAATATTCTACCAAGAGTTGAGACTCCCAATATGGATCTTCCAAATATGGATCTAAGCTTCCCAATAATGACAATGCTGTAAAATTATGACATGAAGTAGCTGTCACATCATCATTCTCCTCTTTAACATGTTAAATGCCAAAGTCACATGTTGGAGTGTTATAGCTCCACCTTTGCTGCCTCTCTTGCAGTTGATCTTGCTCAAAACAAGATTGAAGTTTAGGGAAGTCAACCTCCTTTTGAAAGGTCTCTTTCTTCCAAAACTTCCATAGTTTGGCCCATGCGTACAAGGGTGTTGGTACCCTCTTTTCGTCTTCAAAAATCTTATTTGTATGTAGAGATATCATTTTCTACCCCAAGACTATGGAGTGGCCATTTTAGATCATGCTAATGTCATCATAGATTTCTGAATTCTTCTTTTCCAGCGGAAATAGATGAGTGGAAGATAGAAAAGCCAATTTCAAAAAATTGCTTAGCTCTCCTTGGAATCCATAAATAGATCTCAGCACTGTGGTAGCTCCCTTCAAGGCTCCTTCCTTAGCCAAATATGTCATTGTTGCACAAGGTTGAGATAACACTTTATTCTTCTTCCAATCAACGGGTCTCCCTGGTGGAATGCCTCCATGTAAAGACGCATCAAGATCTGAAGTAGATTGTATGAATGAGTGGATTGATTTGTCTCTCTCTTTGCTGCATATATCAGTCTCCTTCTCATGAATAGAAACCCCTTGAAATAAACAAGGGTGCATGCTCCTCATCATTGGATGCTGATCCATCCTTCCTCTTGCTTGGAGCAAGGTGTCACTGCCCAATAATGCTATCACATAATGCTCCTTGGGAGTCATTTGCAGAGATGAAAAATCTCTTTCCCTTGAAACAATAAATTCATGTCCATCCCCATGTGGTGATGGTTCTTCTTCTGAAGTGACAGCGCTGTTACTGCCCTCTTGTTCTTTCTCCTCATCAATATTTGAAAACACCTCATTATCAATGAGAGACCTTAGATCTTGGTATTCCCTTGAAAGAGAAATCTCCATGACTTCCCTTTGAGAAGAAATCTCTTCATGCAATGGGTATATTGCGCTTGGAAAAGTATGACGACACGGATTTTTATCACCCTCAACATAAATATGAAGTGGAGTTGGCATAACAAATCTTTCCAACTCATGCAAGGGTTTTGCATGTTAATGCTTTGCTAGCTCAATCAAAGATGTTTCAGTTTGTTTTGCATCAAATCTCTTCACCATTATCCTAGTGAATCTTGCATAAGTAGATATATTTGCATTCTTCAATGAAAATGATTCAAATAATCACCAAGCATAAGCTTTAACTTTAAGATGCAGCACTGTTACTTTAAGGGCTTCCTTTTTTGAAACTTGATGTGTATCCAAATATGAGTTTAGCTGATCTATCCAATCCTTGGTTGTGCATGTGGAGGGTCCATCAAAATTTGGTAGAAATAATCTACCTCTTCTTCTTCTGCTATACTTGCTGGATCTTCTTCCCCCTTGGGCTGGAAGAAATATTGGAAGCTCAAGTTCTCCTTGATTTTCCAAGATTTAGATTCATACTCCTGAAGATAATCACTCAAAGTCTCCACCTTTGGTGCATCTTCTTCCTTCATCTCTCTTGCATTAAATCTGGGCATAGAATAACATTGTAGATCTGATTGTGTAGCTGAATGCTTGAACACATAGGATGAAGAAATAGGGATTTCTTCATGTAAATATATTCTTGAGGGACCTTCATATCGTGCCCTCTTTATTTCTTTGATTTCATCTTTAGGCTCATGTAGAGTTTGGAACAGAGTTTTTGAGAACTCTTTCCCTTTCATTCTTCCAGATAAAGGGGTTTTTCCCTTGTCTTATTTGTCTTCAATGTAATCAATCTTGTTATTCTACCTTTTATTCATTTGAAAATACTTATTGGCTTCTTAGAATGCACCGGATGTGACAAGATGATGCTATGATACCGCTCTAATATCCCCGAATTGGGACTGTCAACAATGCATGTCTGAAAAACGCATTTTGTAGAAATATATGCTATAGAATTCAAAATCAACTCTTGTATCCCTTAGATATGAAAATCTGACATCTAAATCCAAGAGAAGATCAGAAACAAATCATTCTAGCTGAGGTAAACAAGTCTCCTACACCTAGTATGGCTAAAAAATGCCCAAGAATGGGACTGCAGCAATATATGAACAATATTGCTCAGAAATAACGCAGTTCAGGAAAATCAAAGTAGGAGGCCAATATGGAGGCTCAATAATGTCATATACATCAAAAAATCAGAATTATATTGAAGCCCATGATTCATAGATCAGAAAATAGAAGACTTATATAGAAGAAATCCCTCATAAAGAGGTGTTGCAATCACATGTATTCACTACAAAGGCTTGACAACGTTATTTTATTGAGCATACAGTAGCTCAAGATTACAACTTATATCTAGAGCTGAATAATGCATGAACAGTCAGATCTATGACAGATCCATACACTATATAGTCTCTACTTTACATACCCCTTGGGGTTTTCAGTAAACCATGAAGCACTTCGAGTAGATATGAGATCTTATGCAGTAGATCTATAGATTGATTTAGAATTTATGAAGCATATATATGAGTATTTAGATCAGATATAAATATGACATGGAATAAATCATAAATCCATGGATCACCACAGTGAAGGGCAGATCCCCATCATTAGAGATCAATCCTCAAAATATTCCAAAACACCTTGCAACTTTTTCCTTGCAGATAACACAGTCTTGGAGGATAAACTATGTTGTAGACTTGATGGACAGTTTGGCCTGATGCCAAGTTATGGATCTGAAGCTCCAATGATCCAATACACTCTTTCCAAGGGGATAGAAGACTCTCCCACTGAAAAGAGGCACTAGATTGGCCTAGATATAAGTAGATCTAGCCTCCACTTGTTGCAGCTTACAAGGACAACCAAACCCTCAATAAGATCTTTTTTGTAGTTGCAAGAAGAAGCTTGGCCTTAAGACTGATAGTGGACAAGAAATACAGGTCTCTTCCAAGAGCTCCTCAAGGAAAGAGAAGGATTCCTAAACAGGAAATCCTTATGCTAAACAACACTATTCTCTGCTAAATAGTCAAGAGAATGAGAAATGTCTAAATAGAAAAATTCTTCAGGAATAATATGTTCAACAACAACCCTCTCATGTTTCCCTCGTCTTCCTTTATAAGATAGAGATCTTGCCAAACCCTAAACCATCTCAATGATTTAGATCCTTTCACATGTGCCACCTCCAACTAAGACTGCGTTGAGCATGCATGAGGTTCATCCCCTCTAGACAACGATGTTGATTTGGTTATGTTGACCCAGTCAAATGTCTCAATCCCTTTCACACATAAGGGTGTTTTATTAAGGTAGCCCAAATTTAGCCTTGTTCACATGGGGCATTGATTTATTCATTGATTTTAGGAGTTTTTATGTTCCTCCTTTATACATTTATTCATGAACATAAAAGTAAAGAAAAATTGGATATTCCAATTAGCTTAGGACTAATTAGGAATATTACATTTGGAAGCCTGACATAAAACGGAGAACAATAAATTGAAGTTATAAAAGGATTGAAGGAGGGGCACCATGTCTACATATAAATCCCTATGCCTCCCCAGAACTGGGGAACGTTATTGAAAATAGAATTCCTATATGCTAATTCAATGAAAATCACCACAATATAAAACATGAAACAAAGGATAAATATTAACTTCATGAGATAGAAGGGTTATCCAATTCTTCGAGATCCTATAATGAAGGTCAACTAAATGACAATAGAGACCATTGAATATGTAAAATAAACATATTTTTGAAAAACACAATGCTTCAGTAAGAGAATCTTCCACCAACGTAACTCTAATAATGGAGGCTTAATGTACCACCTAAATGGGAGGAAGAAAACTAGATCTATATTTAATCGCATCTTTAAAAAAGAGTATAGCTTTACCCAAAGAAGAGGGAAAATTTAGACTGTCTACCAATATGGGAGTCAGAGTAGAGGATAAGGCCAAAGAAGGAAACCCAATCCCAAAATCAGAAAAAAAAAATAAGAGAATCAATCATGTTGTAGGAAGGGCATTATCCTCTATGAGGGGACCTAACCCGAGACGATGGAAGAACTAAACTCACTATCTTGGGCCAAACTAAACCGTAACCATCACAGTGGTGAAGTTCCATAGGGATACATTGATCCTAGGGTTTGATTTTTTTCAATGTATAAGAAATAAAAATTTTATATATAATATTAACCAAAAACATTAACATATCTAATTGACTTCCACAATAGTTGGTTCGAAATGTCAACCAAATCCTAATGACGTGATAAATCCGAAAGACATTCACCTACAAAAACATTTTCTATTAAAATCAAAATTTCAAAATAAATTTTGATAATGTAAATTCAAACTACATAAATTGTTAACAAAAAATTGACATCATGTAAATGTATTAATATATTTATGAACATGTTAGTTTTTTTTTTTTTTTTGCCGCATAAGACTAGTTTCTATTATATAGTACAAAAAAGTACAATCGAGCTTCCAGACTGGGATTGATGAGCTATACAACCATAGTTTGAAAGAGATAATTCAAAAATTCAAAAATGGGGCTGCCACTTTGGGGGAAACTAGCCCATAAATAATTCCACAAAAAATAGAGAGAGATGCCCCTAATGGGGAAACCAACTGTTAATAGAAGATCCAAGAAGTTAAGTTTTTTTTCCAGAATGGAAGTAAACATAGAGACTATAGTAAAGCAAGAAAAAACTGGAGAAAGAGGTACCATGGCACCACAAGTTATGTTCCTTAAGGCATATCTTCCACTATGTAGCACCAGTAGTCAGAGGGGTCATCCTCCTTCTTGGAGAGCTGAGGGTCCAGCTCTGGCATGGAAGTGGAGCGAGCACCTGAGTCTTCTACCTTGCCTAAATGCCTGGGGCCTTTAGTTGAGCCACTGCCCCCACTACCAGAGGTTTACTCCATGCATTTGACACTCAGGGCCTCCATTTTTCTAGGCTGCGTGGAGGAATAACAAGAAAGAGTGGATTTACATGGCCTTTTCCTAGACCCAGAGCCAGAATTGCTTGGCTGAGCTTATGGAATTCAAAATGAGAGATAGGCTGAGAGGATTTGTGGGTCATAAACCTTTGGCTCTTCCATGGCCACTGAGAAATCCATAGTGCGCTCATCCATGGTTGGAATTGGAGGGCGAGAGGGTGAAACTCTACCTCCCTCCTCCGGTAGTGCATTCAGTGGCGACGAGGCATGGTATCAATAGAATTCTAGGGATGCAGAGGAGACGGATGAGCAGAGGGAGATGGATGAACATTGGAGTGATGTTCAACGTGAAACGAATGAGAATAGGGTGACTGAATAAGGGTGTGAGGGGCAGAAGCAAAACGAGGACCAGTAGAGCTCAGAGCAGGATATTGCATAGGAATCCTAAGTGAGAGATGGATGGAGGCATGGGAAAATTGTAGGCAGGAGTCAATGCCATTGCCCATAAAATTCCAAAGCGCTCTGCAATTTGAACTAGATGGAATGAATACCCATCAAGTGGAATTTAATTTCGAGGAATGCACTAGTCCGAGGACCAGCGAGGAAAATTTAAGGATCTCATGCCTGGGGTAGGTACTTCCTCATGGAGAGGATAGTTGCGTGGTGGTGGTGAGGCCATGTGTATTGCAAGAGTACCACTGCTATACACCTGCATCCGGGGATTGAATATATTTGAGCACCAGCTGAGTTCATGATGTGCGAAGAGATTCATCATTGATTTTTTGAACTCCACAGGAGAGAAGGGAGGAATCATTGTCCAACCATTTATTGGCTAGGAGGTCTCCAACAACATTGGATGATCTGCAAACATGCCTGAAAGAGATGGTTTTGTGGGAATGCAACCATTGCTCAAGGTGTCCATCTAAGTATCTAATCTCTGGCTTTTTAAGAGTCTGGAGGTAGAGGATCCATGAAGAAGTCGATGAGAAGTCTTGATGATGATTTGGGAGTCCCCTTCTACTTCTAGAGGGAAGAAGTTTTTCTCATGAGCAAGGTGTAGGTGTTGGAACAGGGTTCCCTAAGCTGTAAATTTTGTATATTTTTGTATTAATTAGTCTCATGCAGGGGTTTTAGGCTAGGTCAAAGCCCCAAACATATTGTAATGGGTTAAAGGGTAGGCCTAGAGTCTGCAAACCATGGTTTTCGGACCACAGGATAATGTAGCCTATATCGATATAAATAGATGAATAGTTTGAGTGTAGAGGTAGGCATGAATTAAGGTTGATGCTACATGTGAACTGTTACATCTGTTTTGGGTTGTTTTGGGTAAGGATTGCTGCTAGATGTGTGTGGAGATATCCTTAGTCCTGCTGTGTGCGGACCCTGCTAGGCTATGTGCGCAGGCTGATTTTGGTTGTAAGTGGATCTGAATGTTAATGAATGGGAAGTATTCTTAAAATATATGTGTGTTACCTAGATCGGTGATGTTTACTGCTGAAGTGTATCGCTGATGGTTATCTAGCTGTGAATTTATCTGTGTTTCTGCATAAGTATATCTGTGATCTGTTATTAGCTGCGATTATAAATGCTCTGTGATGATATTTGGGAATGCACAAGTGGATGTGAATGTAATGATTAGATCTGATAGTTGTGTTATGGTTATATTCTGAGTATACTGTTAAAAGGCTACGAATAGACTAATTTTGGGTAAACCTAGCAAGTTATAATAGACATTTGCCTCATATTACCTACTCTCTCTCAGGTTGCGGAAACCTAGTTCTAGTACCCTCCCATACTACTTCGAGTGAGACCTTGGCCTGTGCAAGTAGGTCATTGCCAAAAGGGCCAATAGTATAGGGGTTTATTGGTAAACCTTAACCTCCGAACCTTGATCAAGGCCCCTGAAGCCAACAAATGGTTCCATTGCCAGGACTAGGAGCATTTTGAGAGAGAGATCGGGTAATGACACAAGGTCATTGGAGACCTGGGAGGGTGGAAATTGAAGATTGGTTCGAAAGACAGATTTAGGAATTTTTTGTAAAGGAGAATCGCAGCACGAAATTGACAGCAGGGAAGTGGAAGAACAGGTACACCTTCACTGAAGTCTATGAAATTTTCTTTGTAACCTTTGTGCATGAGCTTCAGAAGTGGTTGGCAAGGATCGTAGAATTCTAGATGCACTGGAAGGACGATCAGGTAATGTAGTGGACACCAAAATTGATTCGACTGCTGGAAAGGACCAAAAATACAATCACCCATACTGTATATCACTAGGTAGATAGCGTGCTTGGCGGGTTCATGACAGAATTCACAGTCAATCAGTTTGTATCCTACTCTGAGGTAGAGCGGAGGTTCTTCAAGGGTTTCTGAGGTAATTTTTTCAAAAAATTGCCTTTGTTAATCAAAACTTGAATGTCCGAAAAGGGTGTTCTATATAGCCACACCGAGTGAATGATATCTGAATTGAGCAAGAGCATGACACGAAGTGGTAAGTACTACCGAACTAATCAAGAAGGATATAGAGCTATCTACAGTCCATTAAGGGAATTAGTTGCACATAGCCCTCCAGCCACACCACCTTCAAGTTAGCATAAGGGTAAGAACTCACCCATACCCCCACCACCGCTAGAATACAATATGGCCACGCACATGAAGCTTCCTACCTTCAAGGGTGTAGAGGATGAATATATGGACCGATTTTGGTTTGTCGCAGAATCAGTATGGGTTGCGCAGAATGTGGCTACTGACGATGTAAAGAGAGTGAAACTATCACTCGCCTTTGAAGGAAGGGCCTTGGATTGGTATATGGGATACGTAGGACATCATACAAATCCATCCATTCCGGAGATTAAGACAACGTTAAAACAATAGTTTCATAACCCTAAGTCCTACTCTCAAATAGTGGTCGACTTGAAAGACTTTAGACAGGGACCCACTGAATCGGTATGGGAAGTTAATCAACAGTTGAAAAAGGTTATCTGAGATGGGGAATTTTAGTATGATTATAGGTAGCACAAGGAATGGCTTATCGCTATGCTGCTACCTCACCTGCACAGACCTCTGGGTCAGAATTCGATTGCAACGCAAGAGAAGGCTTTGGAGATTGCTATGAAGCTAGAGGCTGCACCGAGGGATGATGCTTAGTTTGGGGTACAACAGATATAGGGACAATTGGAGGCAATGCACATAGAAATACAGAATCTGCGAAAGGAATGGGGGAAATAGGGTATTCTTGACATATGATGCATAAGATGCAGGGTATCCGGGCATACCAAGGATCAGTGTCCTCTGTTGGAAAATTACATGCAGGCTGGGGGACGTAGCCCATTATGTCCTAAGGATTCTGTGAGGCCAAGTGGTCCAACATTATGGTGTGCTAATTTTCGTGTTACCGAGCTACATGATACTAACCACTGTCCCCGTCTTGGTGCTTCCATTCCAAAATTGAAGCAGAAATGGTGTCGATTCTACTCCTTTGTGGGGTATGATGAGCATAATTTCCGAGCCTATGACTTGATGATAGATCAAGGAAACCTATACAGGGTACAGACTGACCCTTCTTCACCACTATCTCCCTCAAGCAGAGGAGGCTCCCGAGCCAGGGGCAGGGGAGGGGGAAGGGATGGAGGCACAGGTCAGGGAGGAGGAAAATTGATCTATTAAAACTATGGGGAGATAGGTCACTTTACAAGGGACTATCCGAACCTTGGGCAACAATTTTTCCGTTATTGTAGACAACTAGACCATGTGATTTAAGACTGTCCAATTTTGATAGCAAAAATTCAGGAAAAATAATAGACACCTACGTAGAATGTACAGAGGGTTAAGGTGGAACCGCGTGATGAAGGATCAAGTATTAATGTCATAATGCACAACACCATGGATACTAGAGGAGATGAGAAGAAAGTTGAAGCTAAACCTCTTATCTGAAAAGTAGCGGTCAAACAGGAAAGCTTGGACCTACAAAATTAAAAGGAAACCTTCGTCGCATCTCATAAGGACTTGACTAAGGATGAGGCACCTACTTCAAAAGCTCCAACAAACCTAAGAACAGACGATGAAGTTAAACCATTTATACATGCATGTATGAAGCTGCTACACAACCAGAAGGCAGTAGAAAATCTGCAATGACTAATAGACAACTGCATAGAGAGGAAAAACCGACCCCTAGAAGTTAAGGATGTTCACAAAATGTACAAGCATAAGAAACGCATTGGTCTAGAAATATGGCTAACAATGTAGATTGGTGACTATGAAATGGCTAAAGTTATTTTGGACCTGGGATCAGATGCGAACGTACTACCTAAGAAAACCTGGCAGCGAATGGGAGAACCTAAGTTGGAATGGTCCACCATCTAGCTGAACATGGCCAACCAGTAGAAGATCATACCATTGGGAAGACTATGAAAAATTAAGGTAGATATCATAGGAGTTAAGGTCCACACCGACTTTGAGGTCATTCAGATTGTTAAAAATGAGGACCCCTATCCTATGCTCCTAGGATTTTATTGGGCAATAGACATGGGAGGTATTTTCAACATAAAGAAAAGAAGCATGGTGTTTGAGAATGAGGGTACACGGGTGATAGTCCCACTAGATCCTGTGGAAGGAGAGAGGTATATAGAACCAGTCCGTGAAGAAGAGGATATGGATCACATCTACAAGCTAACCACTCGGGAGAAAGATTGGATCAATTCCATGGCTGATGGTGTGCTTTGTTGGGAAAAGGACAAAAAATTATTCTCTGACTTCGACGGGGAGATAGAAAATTGGCAGAATCGGTTACACGATGTATCTGCACTGTGATGTCTTAAAATAACAAATAACTTCTGATGTATCTCCTCAGAGGTAAGAGAAATTCCCTACTTTGATGGTTTTGGTAGTATTGGGGAGTTTTTGCGAGAATTAAAGCTGAAGTCCCAACGTAACGAAGGCTATGGTCCCTTAATCTAGCCATGCGTGTAACCCCAGAAAGGTGGTGGGACACACATAAGGAGGCATTCCAAGATTGGGAATAATGTCGCAACATGATGGTTTAACGGTTTGAACCTCTGTCTCACATGCGCATTAAGAATTTCTTGGGGCCAGGGGACCCATGCGAGCACTTGTCAGCCTGGATGGAAGAATGGGGAAAAAAAACTACAAAGGAATGGGTCCATATGTTCATTGATGTGTTCAGGCCAATCTCGATCACATGGTATTTAGATGTAGAATTACACTAGTGCACCGTTGCACCCGCTAGTAGGAAACCCTTGTAGGGACATTTGGGTTGATAGGAGGAACATAGGCACTCGATGAAGCTTTGCAGGATATTGATGCCTTATTATTTGATGAATCACACCCTTACCTAGCACATGGGGCACCAACATGGGAAACACAGATGAAAGATATTGTCAACTACCGCAATTTATCAATAGAGGAATGCGATGAAGACCCATGAAATGTCTCTATCCCAGATTCGGAGGGACAACACACAGTTGTTGGACCCCCACTACAGACCGTTGATGTCACTAAGCCTATGAAGCTACGAGAAGTCAACATTGGAATGGAGGCACAGCCTAAGTTAGCTAAGATTGGGGACTACTGGGATGATGACACTGTGGGAAAAGTTGTAGAACTCCTCACGGAATACTAGGAATTATTCTCCACAAAATTATTGGAACTCAAAGGGATTACAGGGGACCTAGCAGTCACGCGCATCACTTTAAAACCAGATACGTGCCCTGTGAAGTAGTGCGCTTATCGATTGAACCCTAAGTACAAACAAAAGGTCAAGTAAGAAATCGACAAAATGCTCACCTCAGGTATCATCGAACCAGTCGAACAGTCAGTTTAGGTAATTCCTATGGTGGTTCAGGAGAAAAATACAAAGGGAGAGATCCTAATCTATGTTGACCTACACAAGTTGAATGATTCTTGTGTACATGATCCCTTTCCTACGCCATTCTCATATGAAATCCTTGATAGCGTAGGGGGGCAGGAAACATGCTCATTCACAGATGGGTTCTCAGGTTACCATCAGATCGGGATCGCACCTGAGGATCATAGTAGAAATACATTCGCCACTGAATGAGGATATTTTTAGCATACGGTCATGCCATTTGGGCTCAAGAATGCCCCTGCCATCTTTTCACGGGTGGTGGTTGTAATATTCAAAGAGTTCATCCACAAGTTTTTGGAGGTATATTTTGATGACCAAACTATATTTAGGTTGGGAAAGAAGCATGTGTCAAACTTGCGTATGATGTTGGATGCCTGTAGAAAGCATCAAATTTACCTAAATATCAAGAAGTGCATATTTTGCATACCCTTCGAAATCTTGCTCTGCCACATAGTTTGTCGACAAGGATTGATGGTTGATCCCGCCAAAATAGTAGTTATCATTAATCTGGAAGTGCCTACAACTGAGAAACAACTTTTCTCTATCCTCGGACATACAGGATACTACAGGAATTTCATTCAAGGATACACTCTGATCATAACACCTATGGAAAAATTGCTAAAGAAGGATGTTTCATCTTTTTGGGACGACGAGTGTCAGAAGAGGTTCGAGCTACTGAAGGAGAAGATGGCCTCCGTGCTTGTTCTCATCTGGTGAAGGTTTTCCATGCTCACGTAGATGCGTCAGTAATTTCCCTAGGATATGTCCTTACATAGCCTCGAGACGGATACATTAACCATCCAGTTTCATTTGCTAGTAGGAAACTTTCTGGTGTGGAGCACAACTACTCCACTACTGAACGGGAGGGGTTGGCCATGGTCTAAGCACTCCAAAAATATTAGCATTATCTATTAGGAGGGCACTTCAAGATGTTTACAGACCACTCAGCTTTGGAGTACCTAGTGAATAAGCCTATGTTGAGGGGGGGGAGGGGGGGGGGAATCTGCCGGTGGCTGCTACTATTCCAAGAATATGACTTTGAGATCATTGTCAAGATGGGAAGGTTTAATTCTAGGCCGTACCACTTATCCTGAATTGAGAGCGGTGAGGAACCCACCAACCTAGAAGAAGGATTTCCAGATGCACAGCTGTTCACAATTAAGGTGGTTTATGTGCACTTCGCCCACATAATTTAGTTCCTGACTACATGGAGGGTGCCCGCAGAGTATTCGGTAAAATAGAAGAAATAATTGGTAACTCGTGCAGTGGATTTTACCATCATTGCAGGCCATCTGTATAAGTTGGGAGTTGACGAAGTGCTGCGAAGATACATATTGGAGCATGAACGAAACAGGATCTTAGCATAATCTCACGGGGGCGTAGCAGGAGGACACTACGTAGGGAAAGAGAGGACATAGAAGATCTTGAGAGCTGGGCTATGGTGGCCTACACTGCATAGTGACTCTCACGACTATTGCAAAGCCTGCGATACATGCCAAAGGATAGGAAGGCCATTGCGCCGAGACGAAATGCCCCTACAACCACAGATGGCCCTGCAGGCATTTGAAAAATGGGCCATCTAATTTTTTGGGTGCATCAACCCACCAGGGAAGAAGACAGGTGTGCATTACATCATCACCACAAGTGATTATGTAACTAGATTGGTCGAAGCACAAGTTGCGAAGAATTACATTGTAGACACCGCTGCACACTTAATTTTTGAACAGATTCTGACTAGCTTTGGTTGTCTGAAGGTCTTAATGAGCGATAGAAGTATGCACTTTGTTAATGAAACAATACAGGCCTTGACTGAATAATTTCGGATCCACCACGCGAAGAGCACTCCATATCATCCAGAGGCAAACAGAGCGTGTTGGCTAGATAAATCGATCTTGTGGACAAGACCAATCTCCCTAGTATCAGAAGATATTCTAGCAACAAACAGACAATTAAATCTATCTTTCTCTAGATATATCACAATTTATAAGTAAATGCTATAAAGGTGTTACGATCCTACCTTGATCCAATGCTTGTTTGTAGTAGTCGTCCTTTAGTCGCCCGAAAGAGTTATCTTCGAAGATCTGCAATCACAAACAAACAAACATTAAATAGCACCTACATAGCATATATTCATAAATCATATCTATTATGGTGATCAAGGAATCCATAAAATAAACAATCAATTGACAGCTTATTGAGAAAAACAAACTTATTTGTATTAACTTTGAAATAGTAGAAGAACCTTACAACCTTTTTAGCCTTGATTTTGAACAGGTCTTCCTGGGGTCTGAAGCAGGAATTTATTTTACTCTGACAAGCCTTGCACTCTTCCAACCGAGATACATACAGGTATGTAATCTTTCCTCATAAAATCTTAGCTAAAGGAGTCTAAGTTCCAACAACACTTTACCTCAAATAACACTAAAGCTTGAACTCCTCAATTGTCTAGTTCCTTAATAACCCTTTGAGGCTGCCCTATGCCTCTTTTTATAGTACAAAAGAGGAGGTTACAGTTCCACCTATGAAGGGATAGAATCCTCCTTCAAAGGGATAAGCTCCTCACATTAAGGGGTTACCTCCTTAAGGCATCGGATACATGAACCTGAAAAGAGTGGACTTGCCACCGCAAGATTCCTTCCAGAAGCTTCTAAAAATCACTGAAAGTGAGCTTTTTGAGTTTACTTGCACCTTTTTAATATTTTCCAGGGGTCTGCACCCTTAACACAGAGAAATTACTGTCAGGTATGCAGGAGACATGACCATTAGGTGCGGGACCGCAGGTAAGACAAAGAGAAAGTGTGATACTAGATTTTTAGAGACTTTTGAGATATTTTCTCTTATTTTCAAGGCTTGATATGAGGAATTGATGTTTTTAGACTTGAAAAGGAGGAAAGTATGAGTGATAATGAGCTCATATGGACAGCAAAATGTCAATGTGACAATTTTCAGTGTAACAGAGCGGTAGAGTATTTTAATAAAATCTTGGAGCAGGCACTGACTAAGGTCTATAATGCCGATCACAGTGATTGGGATGTACACATGCCGTTTTTCTTGTTGGCCAATCACACCACCTGCAAGAAGCTGATTGGAAAAACACCCTTTCAGATGGTTTATGGAAGGGAGGCCATTATGCCCATGGAATACATTGTGCCTAGCTTGCACATCACATCCTTTACAAACACGGTGGAGCCTAATATCATGGAGGAGAATTTAGCGTAGCTTGTGGCTTTGGAGGAAGAATGTTTCATTGCTAATTTTCATCAGCACGTTTAGAAGGCTCAGGATAAGGCATGACATAATTGACATATTCAGAAAAAGACATTTGCGGAGGGTGAATTGGTCCTACTGTATGATAGCCAATTTGCAAAACACCTAGGGAAGTTCCGTCAGCACTGGCTAGGTCCCTATATGGTAGAAGAAATCATGAATGGAGGATTTGTTCAGCTAGCTACACTACGCGACAATCTGATACCAGGATATGTCAATGGCAGCCAACTCAAATCATATCGGATCAAATGACTATATGGCCGGAGTAACTGTATGGGGCGTAATACGTGCACAAAGGGAGGGAATTACGGGTAGGACTGTGGTATGCACAGGGGTGTTTTCAGAGAACAATAGATGCGCTAGGAGCATAGGAGTGTGTTGGGAATGTAGGAGGTATGTTGGGAGCGCAGGGGTGTGTTGGGAGTACAGGAGGTATGAAAAATAGATGTTGGAACAGTAAAACTGGGTAAAAAGAAAATTTTACAGTTGAAAGAAGCGTGCGACCAGCAATTAATGAGGCAATTTATGAAGATTTTTTACCATTTACTTGATGGTAAGTTCCAGAAAAGATTCACCCAACCGTTGGTTGATCTCCAAGGCTATAAAATTAGAAGGATAGATCAGAAGAGGGTTCCGTGTATCTTGAGCAGTTGGTGTTCTGTACAATTCTGTGACTATTTCACCTTGTTCATGTCTGAGCATGCTTCCCCCTCAGATAGTGGCCACCGTGAGTTCATTTTTTCGTGCTAGAATGACTTCATCTAATATCGTCAAATCTTCTAAGCCCGTGACCTCGACAGAGAGAGAATATGAGGAAGTGTTGGAAGTTGACCCTGAAGTGGAGGATGTTACATCCACACCAAGCCAGGGGAAGAAGAAGGGGAAATAAAATGCCCAAGGGTCAGGGAAACCTGAAAAATGGGCTGGGGTGAAGCCTAGCACCTCTCCTCAAAATTTGAAGTCCCCGCGAGTAGTTCCCCAGGCATGGCCACATAAACCATGGAAGAGACCCCTGTCCGCTCAAGAAGAGGCCCAGATTTATGAATCGATCAACAAGCTACCACCCTATGTTCGGCCTCATAGGTCCTCAACATGCACGCCTAAGAATCGCGATGGCCTATGCACCTATCTGCAAATGCCACTGACTCCAAGTGAGGTCCCCATCATTGGAGAACCCTTTGGAAAAATCCACGAGGTAAAATTCGACGACCACGACATGGCTAATTTGGAGGCCTTTCCCAAATTAGCACCGGAACTATATCTCGAAAGGGTCTTGGAAGAAGATAGGATAAAAATAGTTCCCATGCCATGGGTGCACAGATTGGCTGGTTTCGGGCTCTTAAACCTACTGAGGATGCCTCATTTTGGCCACTATAATGTCACAAACCGACTTCTTTGCCACCTTCTTTCCCTCGTCCATGATGGCAGCTTGTGGATCCAGGATCGAATCCCCATTGATGCCATGATTATTCACTGTATTACTAGTATCCCCATGGAAGGGCCAGACCCTACCATGCACATCTACAAAACGTATGAGAAAAATATCACCAAAAAGGTATGCGAGGATTACCATGTGGAGCAGAACACTCTGGGGTTCATGAACGGCACCAGAAGCGACCATTGTGCATAGATGGGTACCTTGTTGCTGGCATGCAAGATGATGCACAAATACTAGGTTGCCACCATCCCTGCATAAGTAATTCAGTTGGCAGGCCAATGCGAAAGGGGGTCTGCTACAATTCATCCCAGTACCTGTGCAACGAATTTCTAGCGAATGTATGCGAAGCCCACGATCAGGGATGAACATTATTCTACTCTTGGTTGCTACTTCTCATCACGTTGGCCGCATGGGAAGCCCCTGAAGACTCGGTCCTCCCTGAGCTCACCAAAGATATGTGCAAGGGGGCACGATACGCGAATTTGTGGGACTCAAAGGACGAACAACGTATTGAGGACAATCAAGTCTTCTGGGTATTACAGGTCAAACGACCTAAACTAAACCTACTTTTGCCAAGGTAATTCACCCCTATAACAGCCAAAATGCATTATAACGCTTCTGATTCATGAAAAGGCTACGTTAGTGGCTAGGGAAACACTCTGTTTAGCCTAGAGGGCAGCGTTACCCATGTTTTGAGCTTGAAACAGGAAAAACCCAAAGAGAATGATTAGAAAATACAGCTTTTTCTCATAAAAATTTAGTGCAAAATGGAAACTGTGAGGCACTAACCTCTTACTAGGTCTTGCCAAAAACAACTAGACATTCAAGAAAGGAAAAAGCATGGAAAGTTGAGGAAACATCTTGGTTTTTTCTATTCAGAACTGGTGGAAGGAGAAAGGTAAGGTTTGCCCTCTCCATCTCCTATAAAATGGAGCTATGGGCTCTTGGTCCAAGGTCGAAGGTTTTTTTAATACATGTGAAGCAGAGCATTTATTGTTGTAGTGTGAAGGTCAAAGATCAGAGAGGTTCATTGAGAACTTGTTGATTAAGACATCACCACATTCAGAGAAAGAGAGAGAGATATTGGAATACTAAGGAGGGCTTGGTGCAACCGACGGTTGTAATCCTCATTTTTATAAATCAATAGAACTGTATCTGTTTTGTCCATTAAATGTGTCAATATTGTTATTGTTTCTCAATTACTTACATAGCATGAGATGAATGGCTAAGATTTGCATTGCTTAATTTTTATCATATGTTAACTTAATTTATAAGAAATTTATTGTGGTAGATATTACACCGATGCTTTGATTGATCATAGGGTCGGGATTTGGGGCTAGTGAAGAAGGATCCCTGCTTCGCTGCTTAGTGCTCTCCAAAGACTTCGGATCTAAAAAGAGGTAATATTCCATCTCATTTTATCAAATTGTCTAAGTTAACATGAACATATATGCATCTTCTTTGTGAGCTATACAACTAATCTTATTGTCTATCTCAGGCACCGAAAAGCCTTGAGAGGGATATTCGATAACCAACGACCCAAGAATTTTACCCCAAGTTAGCCCCAAGTTTTCAGACTATTTCTTTCATTTGTCCTTATTTCCTCTGTTCACATATCCTTCTGACCAGCTTTTATGCCCACTAGACATTTCAAAAGCTCACAGAGTTCACCTCAGACCCTATTTGGCCATCTGAATAATTTTACCCTGGCTAACGCCGCCTTTACTAGTGTTCCAGAGTGTTATAATGCGGTCTCTGCTTGATTACAATGCGTTAGTCCCTACATTAACATGATATTTTCTTAGAACCAGTGTGTTACTCAGCCAAAATTTGCTATTCACCCCTATTGTGTCCCCTTTTTTGGTTGCAGAGTTTTTTTTTAGCCATCAGAACCACTCCTTTTCTGAATCCCTATGCTTATCTACTAGCTGGCATTGCTGATTATTTGTTCTAATTTGAAAAGTTAGTGTCGAATACATCTTCTTTTTAGAGAAAATAACTTTTTGTTTTTGTTTTTATGCATCTAGCTAGATTAATTCTGAAAAATTTAGTTAAAAGACTGCTAAGACGATATAAATAGATGTCTAAATCTTTAAGGTTGAACTTTTCTATATGAGTGTTGGTGGATGGATGTTGAAAGGAAACCTCTCCTTGTAGAAATGCTCTTCATCGAATTGAATATTTAGAGCATATTTTTCCATGGTTTTTTGAGTCAGAGTCTCATTACATTTCATATGTCCAGTCCCCCTCCGCAAGACTAATAATCAAGTACAATAAGAATCAAGAGATAATAAAATAAATCACACAACTTTTTTTTAGCTCACACCAACAGTAGTTCAGGCTAGGATCTTGGGATAGGAAAAGTGAGAAAATCACCCAAGATCTCAAAACTTGAGACTAGAGTCATTAATCAGCGAAGTCATACTGCACTCATATTATTGGGACCACTCCTTTATTGGAGCTAAGCATCAGAAAACACTTGGGTTCATGTGAAGGTAGCCTGCCTTCAAGTGCATTCAGTGGAAATTCTATATATTGGGGTTCCCTTTCGGGATGTCAAAACTAGATCTAGGATCTAGGTGTTCTGCCCATATAGCGTGTTGTCTATGACCGTGACCCCCCTAATGATGTCTGTGATTTGAGGTATCCTTAGTGGCCAAAATTTTTAGGGACTTACAGAAGGTGACTGGTACGGGCTATCCTGGTACCTAAAATAGATGAACCTACTCTATCTTCAGTATTTAGGAGGGTACTCATATCCACGAGATTACTTACACCTATCGTCTGAGGTTCGGGTGAAGCTCTAGAGTAACCGTAACTATACTTTCAACCAACCCTCTCTGTATACTATTGTGATACTGCGTTTCATCTCCAATGAACGACAGTACTCAGACAGGGCACCCTATTCTGGCTACTTGCTGATTGATTTTAGAGGGTCATTTTTTCTTTTTTCTTTTTTAGGTGTGTGGTTACTGTCACTGAGACTTTATAATACATCACAATTTATTAAAATTTGTTAAAAATAAACATGTCACTGTGGCATCTTCTGACCATCGCCGTCTGTCTTGATGACACCAAGGACTCCCTCCTCTGACACCGGAGGAAGAACTGAGTCTTGGTGAACCTGTCCCTTCCATGGAAGAGCAGTCTCCATTGAAAAACCTTGATTTTCACATAGCCGCATATCACATGAAATTTCCAGAGGACCATTTTTTATAAGGCGTTCTACCTGATTACAATCCTCCACTCACTGATCCGTTGGCACCTGTGATAGTTTAGATTACACCGCTAGAAATTTCTTTGGCCACACCAACATCCATTTCACAACTGGGACTTATTGGGTTGGTACCAATGGCAACCAACCCTGGTTCGCCACCACCCTCCCCGCCGGTAGTAAGTTCTATACCAAAAATCGGTAACCCCAGTAGTCAACCTTTGCCTGGTCCCAACCCTACAGTCATGACAATTGTTAGTGGATCCTCGAGTCCTTCGGGATCTAATCCTATCACGAGTGGGACTACTTCAGTTCCTTTTAGCAACCCTTTCGGTTGGAATCCTTTGTTGAGTTCAAACCCCTTGGCCTCCATACCAGGGCGCAGTGTCACCAGCATGCAAATAACAGGGAACATTTCGCTACCCTTGCAATTGTTAGGACAAACTGGACAACCTATTGTTAACACTATTCCCTTAAGTGGTCTAAATATTGGTGTAGGATCCACGTTGTTGCTTAATTATACACATAGCAGCATGCCTCCGGCTGGCTCTATTGCGTCCATATGGGCCAATCCACCCCAATTTCCATCTTGACAGGGGGGCACTTTTATCTTTGGGGCAACCAACCGTTCTCCCAACAATACAATATGCCCTATGGACAGCAACCATATATCCCTACCCCTCCACCCATAGGAAATTTTTATCAAATTCCTACTTATCCTACTGGTAACACATTGATGGGAGGACCCTATGGCTGAAATAGTCATCCAATACTTCGTTGGATAAATTCGGGGGTAAACCCGCAATTCCCATTTTTAGCAGCTCTAGACATCCCCGACATCTATAAACTGACTAATGATCCCATCAATCACAACCCTCTCTGGCCTCCAGTTCCTCACAAGATTCCGTCTGACATCCCGAAATTCGACGGGAATCAAGGGGAGGATCCGGCTTCACACATCACCGCCTTTTGTCTATGGTCTACATCTAATTCCATGGTGGATGATAGTATTCGGCTTCGACTGTTTCCCCACACTCTCACTGGAAATGACGCCAAGTGGTATATTGAGTTACCACGTGCCACCATCAATACTTTTGGTGCTTTAGCTACGGAATTCCTAGAGACCTTCCAATTACCAATCAGATATGAAACCGAAACGGAACTATTAACTTCATTGTGCCAAGACACCGCCACCCACATCTCCGATCACATTCATGAATGGAGGCGTAGGAAGAGGCTAGTCAAAGCGCCAATCCCAGATCATCTTTTATCTAATTGGTTTTGTAAGTCTCTCTTACCCCACATCTCTAAAGACATTGGCCTATCCGGTGTGGTTACAGAAGATCAATGCATTAGTCGTGCCCAACATTTGGATTTGATCTACTCACAATCTAGAACGCTATATGATTTACTCCCTAATTGCCCTAGTAACCCAAATTCTCCTGCTACTCAGAAACCCAGAGTACACACCGATGGTCTCATTGGCACAATCTCTGGCGTAGCCAAAAAATAGTCTCGGGGGAAAACCTCCCAGCCATCTTTGGCTACCACTGCCCCTAACCAAACGACTACTCTTCCTACCGCTGAGGTAAATTCTGTGCAAACTTCACAAAAACCTAGTGGAAATAATAAGAAGAACAAGAAAAAGACACCTTCTTTGGAAGAGTAGTCAGACCATCAGAATAATCCTAATCAGAAAAAAACTGCTAAAAACGACAAAGGGAATGAAAAACCCATGAATTTTCCTTGCAAAATCTGTGCAGAGGACCACTTGAAATACAAATTCCCTCATTGCAGGAATGCACAGATTTTATCGCAAACAAGGACTCTGGGAGGACACCTATCGTCCTTCATAATCCTTTCCCTAATCAACAGCAGCAGCAACAACACATGGTTGCAAACCCGCCACAACCCCCGCCATGGGGCAATGGTGGTTCACATCCTTCCGGTGAAGGATCATCTGCCATTTATGGCATTGAACGTGTTGAACTTTAGACACGAGCCAAACTTTATGGAAATCCCACCATAGATGCTAAAGAACCTGGTACCAGTTCGAATCCACCACCGCCCAACGATCTGCATATCGAAAACCCTACTACTGACCCCATGATTCGTCCCCCGAAAGGGACACTTCGACGCACGACTCATAACACCTCTGCACATGCCACCCAAAACTACAACATTGTAGAAGATTTGGCACAGGCACCGTCAGCCATTTCTGCTCTCAAAGTATTGCAAACCTGTCCAACACATAGGAAAGCCTTGCTTTTGGCCATTGGTCGAATAGACCCCCAGGATTCCATGCTAGCTACCTTTGATATGGAAAAATCTCAGACTCACCTCTTACACCAACTCACATTCCAGGTGCAGGTTGTGTCGAAAGGGAGACCAATCCATCGTACTGTCATTGACAAAGGTGCTTCGACCTACGTTATGTCACATGCCTTCTGGCTTGCTTTAGGTTCTCCTACCTTTTCACCGCCATTGAATTCCCTCAAAGCTTTAGATGGCCACACATTCCTCCCAAAAGTATACCTTGCTAGGTTTCCCATCACTCTAAGTGGGAGAATGATAACCGTGGAAGTTGAAGTTGTAGATCACCATCTCGACTATAATATATTGCTCAGTCGCAATTGGTCTTATGCCATGACTGCCATTGTTTCTTCAGTCTTTCGACTCATCCTATTTCCATTGTATGGGAAAATAATCATAGTGGATTAGTTATCCTTTTGCACCCCTGATTATAGCACATTACCAAGTAGCATTGTACCCCTAATAGGAGGCTTTCCTGACTATTACGTCAGTATTGGTACCAGTCTTCTGAAGGCATATTCCCTAATGGGTTTCTTTCCTCTCCCATCTCCTGAGGTTCCAAATATGGTTGCAATGGTATCCACCAATTTGGATGGCTCTATCGACCCATGGATCCTCCCGACACCTTCAGACATTTCTTCCTATGAAAATCAGATGCCGCTCTCACTAGCCGAGTTGGCTTATCAAGCCATCCAAATTGCATATGAACCCTCCATGGCTATGATTTTGGCCAATCATATGAACTCCCCACCCATCACAGTTCCTTCTAAAGATCTCCTCGATGAAATCATACCTACGGATGAAGCTATTCAAGAGATCATGTCTCTAGAAGAATGACCTTGGGGAGAATTCCACCATCGCGCTTCGATGTTTGATTCGAACGCAATAACTACTCAAATCCCATCCTTTGACCCACTGAAGATAATCCCTTCCATTTACATGACTGTTCAAACCATCGATTCGGAAGGGAACATGGGAAATCCTTCTAATACAATGCTCATAGATATTTCGATCAAAATGGGTATCGTGGAAAACATTCAGATTGGAGCATATTGCAATCATGAGGAAATTGCACGCTTCACATCCCTTTTCAAAGAATTCCGTGATGTTTTTTCTTGATCTTATGATGAAATTCCCAACATATATCCATCCATAGTCAAGCACGAAATCAAATTTTATGACAATTCTAAAACTATTCGACAGCGACTCCGACCTGTCCACCCACGCAAAGCGGCTGCCATGAAAACTGAGGTAGAAAAACTTTGAAGTTCTGGTTTCATTTATCCTATTCCTTTGACAGAATGGGTTTCCAATCCAATTCCCATAGACAGAAAACAAGGCACCATCTAAGTTTGCGTTGATTATTGCGATCTGAATGTTGCTTGTCCCAAAGACAATTATCCTACGTTGTTCATAGATCAGATTCTCGATGACTGCGTCGGATGCAGATCTTTGTCCTTTATGGATGGATTCTCGGGCTATAACTAGATTGCGATTAAAAAGGAAGACCAACGTAAAACTGCCTTCATCTGTCCTTAGGGCACATTTGCGTATTGTAAACTCCCATTCGTTCTGAATAATGCTGGAGAAACATTTCAGTGGGCTACACACTACACCTTCCACGACATTAAACATATTGTACAGGCTTACTTGGATGACCTTCTGGCTCATTCCAAGAAACGACTTGATCACCTTGCTCATCTAAAAGAAATTTTTTCTCGGTCTAGGTTCTATAATATACGTTTAAATCCTCATATGTGCATATTTATGGTCGAGTCCGGACGTCTTCTAGGTTTAATTGTCTCCAAGCATGGGATTAGGGTTGATCCCAATAAGGTTAAAGCAATTGTTGAATTGTCGGCGCCACAATCCATCCTGCAACTCCAACGTTTCCAAGGGAAGGAAAACTTTTTACGCCAATTCATTGTCAACTCTGCCGAGATGATGAAAGGATTTATGTGATTATTGAAGAAGGGAACACTATATTTGTGGGATGACCAAGCTCAATGGTCATTTGACACTTTAAAACAAGCACTTGTTTCAGCCCCACTCCTTAGTGCCCCCGACTACTCACGCGACTTTATCCTCTACCTGGAAGCCTCACCATCCTCACTTGGAATGGTTTTGGTTCAAGTTCACAATGACGATAGTGAACATGTGATATAGTACTTCTCAAAAGGTCTGATCGGACCCGAACTACATTATTCACATGTGGAGAAACTTTCTCTGGCGGTAGTCTTTGCTGTCACTCGACTCTAACACTATATATTGCTGCGAAAGACTACTATTATTTCTTGGGAGAACCCCATGTGACACATCCTGTCTCGAAAAATTATTGGAGGAAAATATTCCAATTGGATTATAATCCTCTGACAATTTGATTTGGTATTCACAGCTGCCAAAACAAAGAAATCTCTAGTGTTTGCCGAATTGCTATCAGACCTTCCTAGAATTGACCCAGGAGAAGTAGCTCATGATCCATTTCCTGATGAATTTGTATACTTGGTCGATTCGTCGGACCCATGGTATGGAAAAATTTTTGTCTACCTACAAACACAATGCTTCCACCCAACTCTCACATCCAACGACCGTCATCGTATTCGCCACCATGCAGAACACTACCTCGTGCTAAATGATATTTTATATTGTCATGGTATCGATACTATTCTCTGGCGTTGTCTCACCCTTAATGAAGCGGAACTCGTTTTGAATGACTGCCATGCAGGGGCGTGCGGTGGTCATCTTTCGAGCATAGCTACTGCACAAAAAATCCTGCGCATAGGTTATTATTGGCCCACTTTGTTTAAATATTGCATTGCAGTGGTCCAGAAGTTCAGTCCCTGTCAAATTTTCACGAAGATAATACATGCTCACCCCGCCCCTCTTCATCCAGTTGTCTCCACTGGTCCTTTCGCTAAATGCAGAATTGACTTCGTCACCTGAAATCCCATTTCGGAAAATGGACACAACTAGATTATGGTTGCAGTCGACTATTTTACGAAATGGGCGGAAGCCATTCCCAGTTTTAAGGCTGATGGCGAAACCGCCGCTCTATTCCTATTCAATCAGGTGATATGTCAATTCGACGTACCCTTATCTATTGTCACAGATCATGGATCACACTTTCAGAATCATATGATGACCGAATTAACCTCCATGCTAGGTTTTCGACAATATCAGTCTTCGTCATACTATCCTCAAGCTAATGGTCAACTCGAAGCTATAAATGGCGTCCTCAAAACCATGATTCTTCAATTAATCGGAAACGATAAAACAACATGCCATTGGAAGTTGTATTTCGCGTTATGGGCATACCAAATGTCAGTCAAAACTGCCACAGGATTCATGCCATTTCAACTTGCATTCAGCCTAGAAGCAATGCTCCTAATTGAGTGTGAAATTCCATCACTCAAACTTGTTGTTGAACTCATGCCCGACACCACTGCCGCAGAAGAGCGCTTGCTCTCACTCGATCATTTGGACAAAACTCGTCGAGATGCTACACTAGCACTCGAATCTCACCAGAGCCGAGTCAAAGCTCAATACGAAAAATCTGTCAAGCCTCGTTCTTTCTAAGAGGGTGATCTTGTTCTAATCTATGATCAAAAACATGACCTCTTGGGGGTAGGAACACTCCAGCCATTATGTCTTGGTCCTTACATCGTCACTAAGGTCCTTTCAAAAGGATCTTACACACTTCAGGACTGTAATGGAATTCCGCTCAGTTTCAAACCATCTCATTTGAACACATCCCTAGACAATTTAATGCATTAGCTGATTCATTGGCAAACTATGTATTAGATTGGAATTTGTCACATTTGTTATAACAAGATTTACATATGAGTATATATTTTTTTCCCATAGAAAATACATAAACATTAAAAAACACATAAGACCAAAAATGTCCAAAAGTATGTATATATATATATATATATATATATATATATATATATATATATATATATATATATATATATATATATATATATATATATATATATATATATATATGTCATGTCCAGTACAATAGTTACATCAAAAAATCTCTCAAAACTTTGGTGTTTTACAAAAGTTTGGCTACACTAAGCCTCGCTATGACATTTATACAACTGCTCCACCAACTAAGCCTGATGCTCAAAATAACATACAATTTCCCTGGCTATCCTCCTCAGAGGCACCAGGTATCTCTCCAGCACACCCAGGGTATGTCGCTGTAGATGAACTGGAATCTCCCGCATAGGAAGAGGTGGTACACCCATACTCAAACCCTCAAGATTTTTGGACATATCATGTAGTATCTGGGTATCATCATCTCTGGCAGCTTCCACATCCTCTGCTGTTGTGCCAGCCCTGGGTAGCTGCATTCCTCACCGTGCATAACGAGGGGCCCCAGCTGGGTGGACAGGTGCCACATCTGTGTCAAGCAAACAAGCTTCATGTCAAAATATTTTTTCACCCTATTTAAACAAAAAAATTGCATAAACATTCAAAAGACAAAAATACTTTCAAAGTACGCTGATCATTACCATCTAACCCCCACTGGGTGCCAGGGGACAACACTAGCTCCGGATCTCCGGTGAAGTTCATTCCTGCATAGGGATACTCCTCAATCATAATGATCTGATAGTTGAGCCAATCAAATAACCCATCATTAAGGAAGTGACAGACTGGACCCTCTCCAGTCCGTGGGATCAAAGCTGCCCATTGAATCTGTCTCGGCTCACGTGGGTCCAATACCTCTGTAATCATCCTAGGTCTCATCACTAGTAACTGCTCTAGTAGGAAATATACGATCACTGTACCGTACCCAAACTCTCTTTGGGTACGAGACTTGCATGCTGTAAGTTCTGCACGAACCCGATGGACAACCCCTTCACACCAATCAAATACCTGGGGCTGCATACAGTCTAAGGCTAGCAACATCTAGGCCTTGGTAGCCACATGCTGACTCTTGGACCCTGACAAGAGAACGATCATCCATAGTAAATACCTTAGTGGTATCGAAGCCACTCGAGCGATGGGCACTCGGTTACTAACTGCCTCTGGGTTTTGTATGCAATGAGCACAAATAATATCAGCAGTAGAGTGACTATCCACTCTGGACCCCATCAAGTTGGGCCTTGGTCCATGACATGACATGCCAGTCAAGAAGTAGATATCGTCCTTCTCAATGGAGATCTCATTGCCCCCAATGCAAAAGACGTGATAACGCTCATCCCACTGCTGAATGAACCACCTCAGTAGGTCTTCTTGACCCCTCATCAGTTCCAACCGTGCATATTTTAGCAAACCACACCTACGGAGAGCTAACAAACTTGCAGCATCAGTGACCATATATCGTTCTTCCTGTCCATGTTCCCTTTCTCACTAGATACTCATGATAAATAGCTGAATACCTATCAGAACAACATTTTCAATGGATTATAATTTTCTTGGAGTGCTTCAAAATGTTCAATAAGAGGTTCTTAAAACATGTTTTCCACCTAACACGGGCTATAGAGAAAAATAGAGCATGCTAATGCACCCTCCCTTCACGGGATGTGCGTTTAACGCGGGCCAAACACTGCTTGCCCGCGTTAGCTGCTAAATTTTTTTAGGACCTACCAAAATCCACATTTTGGACTAGAAAAACATCATAAAAACACTATAAAATGATAGCAGGAGGTTCCAGCTCTTACCTGGATCTCACGGGAAGAAGAACCATTGCTCGGATTGACTGCATTCACCAGCTAAAGTTTTCACACTTTTTCACCCCAGAGCTCCTTGATAGCATTCAAAACAGTGAAAATGAAAGTCTTTTGACCTTCTTATAGACATTTTTGGGGCATGACTCTCTCAGCTAGTCTGCAAAAAATCGTGAATTCTTGCTGCATATGTGTCGCAGCTATTGAGTTTAGTTACCGATGTTCTGATGAGTGATTAAGATCTATATGCAGATATAACCATGTTCAACCCTGATTCGAGCATTCTTTTTATGGTATTTTTCTTGCTCGTTAATCTAAAAAACCTCGAGTTCTCTTCATCAGACTCGTTAAACTTACACGAAGCCGATTTCAAGCATTATTTTTTATGGTTTTTTTCTTTCTCGTTAATCCAAAAAACCTAGAGTTCTCTTCTTCAGACTCATTAAAACTGACATGAAGAAGGAATGAGATTTCTTTTTAGGGACTTTTTCTAGCTCATAAAACTGAAAAAACCCCGAGTTACCTTTGTCAGGCTCGTTAAACTACCACAACAGAGAATCCAGAGCCATTATTTTCCTCTTTTTCAAAGCTCTTTAAACAGAAAAAGTGATTGAGTTTTTCTCTGTGTGACTCGTTAAAATTTCATGGAGAGCACCAAGTTTTTCTCTGTTGGACTCGTTAAAATTTCAGAAAGGATATTGAGTTTACTTCGTCTCCTTGTACTCATAACAAAGTGAGGGAGACGTCCATCGAACATAGATTTCTCAATTTTCCGGCTTCGATGGACTAACTCATGGAAAATGAACATTTTCAGGCTTATTATTCTCCCTTTGATGTGCCCGGTTATCAAGACATGACAAAGGCACCCCCCCCGGAGTTGTCTTTTACGACATTTTTCAGACTCTCTAAATATGAAAAATTCAACGAGTTTACTCGTCTGGACTCATTGAACCTAATCAGACAGGGAAAATTTTGGACAAAATGGATACTACCTCTATTACGTTTAAGAAAGGTCGATTTGGCAGCAAAAATATTGAACATGGCACTTTCCAGAAAACTCTTTCGCAGTTAGCCGAACCCTACCATATATGAGTTTAGCCTTCACCTCCTAGTGTTCCTACACCGATAAAATCCTACAATACTCTTTGGTTTTCAGTAAGCCTCAGCTTCCTAGTACCCTGTTAGAGTGCCTTCTATTGTTCAAGAAGATATCACTATCTACTTCTCCTCATATCAGCCAAACCGATCATTATTCCAGAAATTATTTGTCGTCAGTTATCCCCATTTTCTCTTCATTATTTCCATCAAGAAAAAATTCATATTTTTCCTGTTTCGTGTTGACTGATGTAGGACGCCTCAGTGCCTACCTTTCGGAGACACTTGCAAACATATGTGTAAGGTGATTTTGTGTTTGATTGGGGGTCTTCATCATTAGCTCCTAATCGAATGATTCTACGAGTGTTTGACTTCAACTCCTTTTATTCACATCCACTAGATTGTACTGTGCATCTTAGGGACCATCATCACTATTGGTGGCCACCTTCGCGTTTGTTAACTATTTTCATTATCGACTGGTAATCAGATGATTTCTCACATGTTTGACGACAGCTCCTTCATTCACATATTGATAAATATGCAGTTTAAGTGAAGTGGCAACCAAGACCTTGGGGCAAAGGTTACATCATTAAATCTATGTTTCCTTCCCCAAGTTGCGATATTGTTTATGGAGAAAAAAATTTAGTATTGATCATGTTATGAACAGACACTTCACATTATGCTTATTAGTGGACACACTGTTCATATCTCTATTTTAGAGAAATCATGTTGATTAGCTAGTAAGGATGGGAATTCCTGACTCAAGACAGGTACTATATTTTCTAACATATGTTGTTGTTTTAGGTTTTCCTCAGTCCTCTAATCTCTTTATCTCTACTACACATATTATAAAGTATTTCAACCATCGTCTTTGTCTCTTACCTCACACTTTAGGGGGCATTTGTTACAGGTCAAATGACCTCCTCATTAGCTAAGAGGAGAAGATAAATATGGAAGGAAGAAAGAGACCTAAACTAAACCTACTTCTGCCAAGGTAATGCGCCCCTATAATAGCCAAAATGCATTATAACGCTTCTGATCCATGAAAAGGTCATGTTAGTGGCTAGGGAAATGCTTTTTTTAGCCTAGAGGGTAGCGTTACATGTGTTTTGAGTTTGAAATAAGAAAAACCTGCGGATAATGATTAGAAACTCCAGCTTTTTCTCATAAAGAGTCAGTGAAAAATGGAAACTACAAGGCACTAACCTCTTATTAGGTATTTCCAAAAACAACTAGACTCTCAAGAAAGGAAAAAGCATGGAAAGTTGAGGAAACATCTTGGTTTTTTCTATTTAGAACTGGTGGAAGGAGAAAGACAAGGTTTTCCCTCTCCATCTCCTATAAAATGGAGTTGTGGGCTCTGTTATCTTCCTGTAATCAGCAAGATTGGCAAAAGTCTGGTAACAGGGAGAAACATCGTTTCAACCACTTTGGGATTCTAGGATATAGCCCTCCTGAATCCAGAGAGGGATGTCTCCAATAAGTGAAAAGATGGATTTGTCTTTGAAATTTGGGGTAATGATATTAGGCTAGTTATGAAGGCCAAGGGTTTTTTTTTTGTTTTTGGATGGTTTAGCATGATTACTATTTGAGGTGGAAAGTTCTAAATGTAAAGAGTTTCAAAGGTGAGAATTTGCAAGCAGATACAACATGATTTTGCCAGGAAGATAGATAATTGCAGGTTTTAGTCCATTGGGCTATGGATTCATAATAGGGTTTAATTGGAATAGCAAGAGGCAAGAGTGGTCCATGGGGCAAGTCATCTATGTCTAAGTATCTCTTTGAAGATTGATTTATGGAATGAAATGATACAACAAGAAGGAAAATTAAACAGATGCAGAACAAAGAGCAGCCCAGGATCTAGTAAGTACTTTTAAACTAGCCAGCCTTCGACAAACACCTAAGAAGAACATAAAATCAAACTAGGATCTGGTAAGTACTTTTAAAATAGCCAGCCTTTGATACACTTTCGACAGAGAACATTTTAAAACAAAGGGGAAACTTGAAGGCAACTGTTGGAGTAGAAACTAGCGGGTCGGGCTCACCACAAATCCTCTCCTAGCTCTGCTTTACTTGGTTACTTTCAAGACAAACACAAAGATGACACCGAATGGCCTAAGATCTGGTAAGTACTTCTAAACTAGCCAGCTTTTAACACATTCCAAGGGAAACATCCAGACATCCTTTGGGGATAAAACTAGGACCAGGGCACACCATATCTTGCATAGTTCATCTCTACTTAACTAGTACTGAACATGAATTTCAAGAATAATATTCAGCTAAGGCAATAAGATGATGGAATGCCAGCATTCCTATGCTTAAACTGAATTAAATCATTCCCAAATAACATAGATTGGAAGAAAACATTCAGATATAGGTTTTCAGCCAGAGAAGGATACTGATATACAGTAGGTCCTAACTCTATGCATGCTATTCTTTATAATAGAAGATGAAACACAGTGAAAAAAGAAGGAAAATAACAAGTATAATGAGAAAAACATCACCATCAACATAGACCAGGATCCCATAAATTAGCTTATATTGATGCTCCAAACTAGTTACAGCTTTAAGTCCAATGCTTTTGTTGAGGAGGTAAATCCCCTCTGCGGACAGAGGCGATCCCTACTAGCCCAGCAGGGGTCTAGCAACAATGAAACAATGTTATGACGCAAGCTCCTAGTTACGAATGGAAAGACTAGGAATAGAAGCCTACCTGGATTCCAACGCTATGATCTGAAGAAGAAGCATCCTCGTTCCTCAGCCCCGGCAGATCACAATCCTTCCACGATCTCCGTGGATGAACACCTGCAGATGGAAGAAACTAACATATACAAGCATAGAAACCAGCATACGTAACTAAACATCAGTCAGAAAGGACGTTACTCACATTAACATGATGGAAAACAAAGTGGAACCATAATCATAATCATCTATTAAATAATAAACGAAGAAAGATTACAACCAAGTTCTGACGTCGCAGTCTCCTTCGGACGGGTCTCCGGTCGTCCACGTCTCGCAAAGCTCACCAAGGAAATGGAAAACCTCTCCGGAGTCTCGGGACAATGGTCTCCTTACTTCAGTCGGCCTTAAGGAAAAGAGAGGATTCTTTACAGCACAAAGGCTCTTGGGAATATGGAGATACAAAGCTTAGGCACTTCAAGACTAGCTTGCCATGGATTTGAGCAGGCTTTTATAGATGGGGAAGGAGGGAGTTGGGATCCCTATTATTATGGGATTGGCCCTATCAACAAGGAAGGTTCCATGAGAGGTGGCAAAACCACTTCCCCTCCATAGAACTCCCGCAACCAAACCTCCCAACTCAAGATAGGCAATGGTTCCTGAGTTTGTTGGAACTCAACTTCCACCATCTTTATTTAAAAAACAGTCCCTAAATTGGGTGGCGCGACTGCTGCTCTATGACAGAGCGCCAGGTGGCGCGACCTCTTTGCAGGATTTTCCCCATTGGCGCGAGTTCTGAACTTCCTGCCCGCGCCAATGCCAAAAGGGATGTTTTTCATGATTTTTGCAAGGAGATGTCTCAAGGGAAAATAAAGCTCATGCTTAGAGGAATGCATTGATGATGTTTTCAAGGCATAACAATGTTCACAGGTCACGAAATGGGTCCTCCATTGTGCGGGACGGGGAACGGTAGGGACGGTGACAAATTACTGTGTAACAGATGCCCCCTAAAGTATGAGGCCCGAGAGAGAGAGGGGTGAAATTCTTTACGAGAACATGTTCAACTGAAGGCCCGCCGTCGGAAAACCTGCACAGAAAGATACAACTGATATCTCAAGTACATGATGTATATGTGGTATGGACGCAGCCATCCGAAACAGAGTATGCTATAATCCGGATCCAGGGTATGGGCGCAGCCATCCAACTAAGATCGAACAAATAGACTCAGGTATGGTCGCAGCCATCCAATCAGTGAGTCATGTACATAATGATAATAATCCACAATCGCAGCCTGGATTACAACAGACACAATCTAGGGTCTTGCGCTCCATCTCGTCCCAAACAAAGTACAAGTTCGAGCATGTGAATATGTGAGCTGAAGTCGAACATGCAAGAACATCGTCTGATTACCAGCCAATGATGAAAGCTGTTAAAAGACGCGAGAGGAACCACCAATAATGACAATGGCCCTCAAGGTACTACAGGTACAATCTATGGCGTGAAAATAAATGAGTTGACGTCGAACACCCGCAGAATCACTCGATCGGAGGTCAATGATGTAAACCTCACGTCGAATGCGACGAACCTGCCATTGAGGCATGCAGGCTCCAAGGTACCGTCAGGAGTCTCTAGACCAACTTCCTGGATAATGAGTTGATGTCGACAGGAAGTGACCTTGATCGAAGGTGGGCCATAATGATTCCCACATCATCGACACGAGACAGAGGAACATGATGTTTCGGTTGTGAATCAGGATCGTATGAGAAACAGAGGAAGGTTGATATTTGTAGAGGCCAACTTCTCTTGAACACATGGACGGCACGACAATGGACTTGGCAGTATTTGACATCAACGGATCAGAGGTCATGGCGATGAGGCAGTGAACAGATGAGAGGTCAAAAGAGATTACCCAAACCCACGGAGGCAAAGTGAAGCAACGAGATGAGATTTCCCCAACCCGACATGAATGCAAACAAGTGCCATGTTCAAGAGCGACATACTGCAGATGACAATGATGATGGTTCCATTTTTTCCCCCACCATTTCTGGCGAGTACCGCAATTATTTTTGATAACAAGCTTGAAGGGGATAGCATATGCTTGCAATATAAGTCCGCCCTTCGGGCGAATCCATCCTAGTGCATTTAACGAGTCCTAGGAAGGAGGAACTCAGAGAACGTCATTTCGACTAGATCCGATGTCATCAGGGTTTAACGAGTCTGACAAGGGAAGAACTCGGCGTCTTTTCATGTTTAGAGAGTTTGAAAAGACAGCAGAAAAGAAAACTCCACAGGTCCCTTTTCGTAAATAGTTCCCCGGATCCGAAAAGGTAGAAAACAATATCCGGGAAAACCTCCTAGTCGCGATAGGCTAGGGTATTCCTTTTTCGTAATCAATCCATCCCAGCCCGAAAAAGGGTTAAACTTATACTGGGTGGATGTCGATTCGTGTCCATTTTAATGAGATCGAAACGACAAGGGCCTCGGCAATATTTTCATATTTAGAGAGTCAGAAAAGAGCTGAAAGATGACTCCAGAGTGACTTTTTCGTGTATTTACCGAGTCCGAAAAAGTATAAAATACAACTCGTTTCCATCGTTTAAGTCGCAAAAACCTGCTGTTGCACATACCAAGCAAGCGTAAAATCCATTTTCGACATACATATGCAAATATTTGATAAAAATAACTTTTTAAAACTCATTTAACGTCGAAAAAGTTATAAATATGTCAAATTGGTAAAAATAAAATTACTTTTACTATTTACCTTGGTAGAAAGCAACAGTGGTCCATTTGGAGCAGAAACTTTCGTCGACGATTGCGACCAATCCAGGCAACCATTCAGCTTCTCGTTTGTCACAGGTAAAAGGCGCTCCCTTGCTCTACATTTTCATTCATTTCTTAACGATTTTCCCTTAAGCATCAGTTCTATGAGGCCACTCTTAAAATTTTAGGGCTGCGCCCATTGGCGCGGGTATCGGGCACGAACCCGCGCCAATGAGCTCTTTTTTACAAAGGGCTCGCGCCAGCGGCCGAACCTTAAATTCCGCCCAAAATTTCGACATTTAGACCAAATTGCATGGAATTTGAAGCTCATCAAAGATCTAACTAAGGGTTTTTGACCATGTGAATGCAGATAATCACTCAAAATGGCAATCGAATGGAAGGAACGAGAGCACGGAGAAGAGGATGAACAGGCCATGCAAAGCCAAGCTTGCATGAATGCACTTAGAGACTGTGGCTTGAAAAAGTTCTTCCTCACACCATGTTTACGAGCTCAGCCCGAGCTCCTCCAATATCTAATCAGCATCTGGGATGAAAATGAACAGGTGTTCAGGCTACGAGACCAGGTGTTAGAATTAGAGGTCACTAATGTTTATTTCATCACTAGATTGTCCCGCAGGGGTCCAATCCCTGTACTAACCGGAAGCAGACCATCTGGGGAAAAGATGGAAGAAGTAATGGCACGGGTGTGCCGAGGGGCACAGACAGGATCAGGAAGTAAGAAGGTAGACATCCATACCATCCCTGATCTAGCACTGAGAGTAGTTCTCCATACCATTACGCGGGCTGCTGGATTGCAGGAACCGTACGAGGCTACAAAGGCCCAACTCTTGCTGGCCTCAGAATGCATGGGTCCCCGACTGTATGATTGGGCAACAGCTGTAACAATTAACATGAAAAGGTAGCTCACAAAGTGCAAACAGGGAAAACTGAAACAGTTCGGTTATGGTTCCATCTTGGTATCATTCATTCTGGAACGCATACCAATCTTCGAGGGCCAAGGGGCCGCAGTGGCGAGTCCGATACCACGAGAGCCAAGAATGGCTCGCTGGGCAGCACTGATGCCCAGATCTGGAGGTGGCCAATAGATGTCCTGGAGGCCAGAGTTTTTTAGGTGGTTACGGCGCCAGTTGATCGTCGTGGAAGATTGGCCCTATTCGAGAACTGACTTTACAGGGGACCCAGATCTCCCACTACCAGAAGGAGACGACTGGGATGAAGAGCTGGGTAAGACGTCATATTTTTGATTTTATGTTTATATGTTTTTTTTGTAAACACACATTCGTCTTAACACAATTATATATGCATGCAGATGTAGGACCTGAGAGACCAGCCGGGATGTCTCCAATCTCTCGAAGGACACAACTCGCCCCTGAGATCCAGGGGGAAGGCACCGGAGGAGAGGAACTGGTCCAGAACCTCGAGGGGATTGCCCATGGGATCCCAGACTATGCCCGGCTATCAGACGTACCGATGGCATACCAGCGCCACACAGTGGGAGTTCCGAATCGGATCCACCGAATCCTGAGGCGCCTAGTGCGTGCAGTGACGTGCTATCATGAGCACCATGCGGATTAGTCCTTAGGATTTATACTACACCTATTTTTTGAGAGACATAGCGTCTCCGGATGTACTAAGACGACTATGTATATTTTTTGAGTTTTGTGATGCACACTGTGCAAACATTTCGACACACATATATATATATACATATGACTATTTTGGATGGATCTTTCTTTGCATGTGATGATGTTTTCTATATGTCATGCAAATGTCTAATACAGATGTAATCTAATGTATCAGTTACATAACAAACGACCCAATGCGAAATGTATTCACACAATGTATCTAATCACACATTTTATTTTTACGCAAGCTTAAAAGCACACATGAACACAGACATATGCAAACTATGCTTGAAATGAGGAAGATGGGCATGCCCCCCAGCATGATGTCTCAATTCGAGGTGCATGCCCCCCAAGCTTCAGTCCATTGAAAATGGAGTGAAGGTTCAAAACAAAAAGTCGAATTGAACAAGCTCGTGTTTCATTATTTTAATGAGGTTGACACATTTAAAAGAACTATCCTCAAACAACTTGTTTCATGTTTTAAGGAGCTTGACACAAATGAAGGAACTATGCTCCGAGATCCTGGTTTCATTTTTTTAAAGAGCTTGACCCAGGGAGGAAACCGTGCTGCAACCGACTTACATCAAAATGAACTAGAAGGCGGTGCTTCCAAGAGTTCCACTCCTGATGGAAGGGAAACATCCTGGAAGTCAGGACCCAATGCCCCCAGCACATTATGCACAACGGCATCATCACTGAGCACAGGCATGGGGAAAGTAGCCACATAGTTGACCTGCGGTGGATAGAAACCAGGAGGGGGTGATGGCGGACCAGATGCCATATTAGGACCAAAGAACGAAAGCTGATCAATGGTCACGATCCGTCCTTCATGTGGAAAGCACATCACGCGAAAGAGGGAGGAGACAAGCGCTCCCATGGCATAGGTGTAATCGCGCCCCAAAAGCAGATTGAAATCCAAGGGGCCTGGAACGACCATCACGTCCATATGGACAGTTTTGCCTCCCAAAGTAACAGGTAACCTTGGAAGGATCCCCAATGGTTGGCTCGTTCTTCTATTGAATGTCAACAGATTCTGCGTAACGGACGCAAGCGGCGGCGAACCGAAAGCTTGCCAGGTAGTTGATGACAGAATACTAACAGAAGCACCTTCGTCTATAATGGTACTGGGTACAACCAGACCAAGAGCCTGTACTGTGATCTCGAAAGGCACATAAGACGGAAGGCGAAATCCTGCAAATCGATTCCAGTCAAAAGAAGCGACCAAACTACTCGGAGGGGCTACCATCGACATGCGAAGGTTTTCCCCTGATGTTACGGAAGAAGGAGCATCCTCCATAACCTCCATCTCGAAGGTGGGAGGAATATCCTCCAGAGCCTCCATCATGGGAGGCAGAGGAGCAGCTTCTTGAAGCACAGGGACAGGAGAATCTTTCTCCAAGTCTGAAGAATCTGAAGAGACCAGAAGGACATGAGGGGTGTGAGATCCACTCTCGACAGAAAAGACCTGGTGCACCGCGGACGGGGCCAGTTCAACCGATCCGACGACCAATGGTTGGTCAGGGATGGATTCGTGAATTTGAATTTCTGGGGGAGTGGGATCGACCAAGGATGACTCTTGACCAATCGTAGGATCAGCTGGCGGAGGACTCAAAGAAAGCCGATTATAACCAGGTGGAAGGCGTGGTGTAGAACCGGTTGGGTTGTCCAAAACTAGTTTGGCTTCATCCATATAAGGACAAAGGTGAATGGCATGGTGCCCTTCACACAACTTACAGGGATTGGTGATCTTACCCTGCTTCTTAGAGTTCTTATCAACGGCAGCTGAAGACGTGCCCCCAACTTGACTCCCGGAAGCCAAAGGCAACGGTGGGCAGCCGTTGGACCATACTTCGAGCACCTTGGGAATGCCAGGGCAGTCTCGAAGAAGATGGTCTCCCATGCACAACATGCACGGGAACTTGACTTTCCGAGGAGGGTTGGAAGGACTATCGAGAGGAGATTCCTTAGGGACAGTAGCTGTACATTTAGCCTCTCGCTTATCGGACTTCTTCTTCTTTGTCTTCTTCTTCTTCTTCTTAGCCACCTGGTTACTCGAATC